>CAKNWW010201005.1:0-15525 GCA_932074435.1 Andricus kollari
TACACTCTGTATACGAAAAAATTTGTTAGTGACTTATTTTTTGGGACAGTCGATTTGCAGTAAGTTGAAATTTACGGCGTATACTCGGATCGGGGAGTACAGTGGCACCAAACGATTTAGCTTGCTGTTGCAGTAGCAACAGAAGCGAAGTCGGTAGAACTACGCCGGGGTAGGCATTTTTACTTCTTTGTTTTACTTTTTCAGAACTCACTACTCTTCTTGACTTATATTAACGATGTAGTATGAATATAGCCTACTTCTATGATTAACTTTTGACGGTAGAAACGGTTTAAAATCATTATTTGACACCCAACGCAGGTAGGGGTCAATTGACCCCTCGTGGTAACCAAAGGTGGCAGAAAATCCCGGTACTTCTAGTGTTAAACTGATAAATACGAGATGCTTTTGTAACAGTAAGTTCGACAGCAAACGACCATTAAATAATCACTTAAAAATTTCGTAAAAACTTCCATGTGTGAATAAAACTTCTAACTAAATGAAAAACTCATTTACAAATCCTGCGTAACTAGTTTTTTACTTTCACGCCAGAAAAATTATAATCCCCAAGATCTAAAGGGTATTCGTACTTGAAAGCTCAGTGCAAACTCCTGCTTATGCGTTTAAGTCTATATATTAAAGTTAAAATATTAATCCTAATAACATGATGCAGTTCTAAAGGGATTTATAATTCCAATACCTTTGTAAGAATTGTTTTCATCTAATTAATTCTGGCATAAAATGAATGAAAATATTAGAGAATATGATAAAAATAGAGAACGCCATTGTGAGGAACAAGTTTAATTTTTGATTCAGAAAAAGGGGTCATCCATAAATTACGTAACAGCTTTTTGGGGGGATAGGGTTCAGAAAAATGTTACGATCTGTTACATGGAAGGGGAAGTTGGGTGAATCGATACTGTAACGTAATATTTTTGACAAATCAACGCTATAGAAAATACATGTATCCAAAATAATTATAGTATATAATATAACGTTAAATTTTAGTAATTAAACAATAAAAGATTGTAATAATGCTATGAAGACTTCATATCAGTGTAATTAGTTTAGTCTATTATCCATAAAGATAAAGTTTTTCACACAACAATTCCAAATATTTTGAAGGACTGTACTGTTTTTAGACAATTTTGTACAACAAAATATTTTTGTGATTCGCTGTGACAATACATTAATAAAATCGATTGTTATTGAACAACAATTGTAATTTTTATAACATTTTTATTTAGGTCACATTTTTGAACATAGACAAAATGTCTCTTCTGTAAGATCAGTTTCTCTCATCTTAATAATAATATCTTGGTATAATAGATTACCATTCAACGATTGACATTACTATAAAAAATTTTTATAAAAAATTTATTTTGAACACATTGTTAAACATACACAATATTTATTTTTTTTTGCGAGATCATTTCTTTCGTTCACAAGAATAATATCTTGACTGAATAAATTGACGTCCAACAATAATTCTCATTGTTACGAAACATTCTTATAAATAATTTTATTTAGTTAGCAATTTTTAATACGATGAACGACTCTATTATGAAACCAAGTGGAATCACCCGATAACAAATTCATAGCTAGTTCCTATTTTGAAGCAATAACTTTTAAATACGGTATGGCGGTGGAGGTGACATTACTTGTTTACAAGTCTCACAATATCGCCTTTTTATTGTTTTAATAAACCACATATAACTTTATCTTAATTAATATATACCCGCCTAAATAAACTCATATATATTTTCATTATATGCAATTAGTATTTTTCACTAGTAGTTAGCAAAATATTACTACTTTAGATTTGAATAATAAAATTTATTGCTTCAAAATGAAAAAATGAGTGATAAATGGAAAATTTTAATAAAAGAACGCGGTTGTGTAATATTTAAAAAAAAATTTGAAATAATATGGAGGTTGTGTTTTGAGACTTGTAATTAGGCTAAGTCACCTCCTGCAACATCACGTATTTACAAGCTATTTCCTCAAAACAGAAGAATTAGTATTATTTACACACAATCTATTTTACCTCGCTTTAATAACCTTCAAAAAATCACCTTAATATACAATAATAGAAAAACCACAACATTTTATAAGACAGAGCTCACCTGAGACACGCTGAATCATTAATTACACGTACACGATTTTATATCGAAATAATCGATAAGAAAAGTTCACTGATTGAATCGTTACCGAAATCGCTAAAGAATTAGTAAATATTTTCATTAGTTGACTTTAGTAAAATAAACCTATGATATTTTAACTATTTTATTAGTGAACTACAGAAACATTACTATTTCATCAGTTAATCGCTCAATTACTAATTATGTTTGTACAATTTTTACTAATATTCAGATTTAGAGAGTAAATACGTTATTCGTAAAGGTGACGTAGCCTATTTACATGTTTCATATATTGCATTCTTATTGTTTGAATAAAGCTGAAAATGCTGCACAATCGCGTTAATAAACTTTTCAATTTGTCATTAATTGAGATTTAGAGCATTTATGTTCTGCGAAATAATAATATTTTCATTAAAGAATAATATTATGACACAATATATTGCTATTGAACAACATAATTATTATTTGTTACAATTCTTATTAAGAAAGAGGGATCCCAAAATCCGCCCCTTTTTTTGCGCCCAACGCAGTTTTTGAAGGAAAGAAGATAAATTGACGCAACAAAGCTCAAAATAATCGTCAATGCATGCTGTAACCGGGTTTGTCATTAGTTTACTCTTTTAACCACTTTTAACACTGGAAAATTTAAAATCTACCCCTAATTGGCAGTGAAAAGCACTTCATGCATAAGAAGGTAATTGAAATAGCTTTTAACTATCTTTTTGATGTAGGTACGATCGCGTTGGTATATTAGCGTATAGTCTCTACGTCCATTCTTCTTACATAGTACCATTTCAACTCCTAAAAACCCAAAAAATACCCCTATAAGGGGGTGGAATGTACACCGGTACTATAAAAGTAGGTAGACTAGTTTTCAATAGTTTTTCATCAAACAGTGACGCTTCGACTCTTGAAATTCAAAAAACCACCCATATGAGGGGGTGGAAAATACTTCATAAACAAGAATGTGTATAAAATATTTTTGAATTATTTATTCCCCATAGATAGAAACAATTAGTGCCAATGTATAATAACTACGTTAAATCTACTTACTTAGCACCATTTCTACCCATAAAAACCGAAAAACTACCCCTATCAGGGGGTAGAAGGGACTTCATGACCAAGAACGAGGATAAAATATTTTTTAATTATTTTTTTTCCATAGATATGGTCACGCTAGTGTCATTGTATAATAACTTCGTTAATAATTCTTACTTAGCGCCATTCCAACACCCAGAATCCCAAAAACTACCCCTATCAGGGGGTGTAAACTACACCGGTACTATAAAAAGTACCCCTAAGAGGGAGTGGAAAATACGTCATTAACAAGAATATGTATAAAATATTTTTGAATTATTTTCTTCCCTCATAGATAAAATCAATTAGTGTCAATGTATAATAAATACGTTAATTATACTTATTGGGTCTATAACTTAATTCGTGCGGGTTGCTAAGAGATGGCGTATCTTGATTATTATTCCATCGTTCCAAACATTCGACATGCGTTGGAAAGCTACTGTCGTTGTGCATTTTTTTCAGTATATGTCATTCATTTGAAGCGTAAACAGCTATAATTTTTGTCCACTTAAATATGTCGAACTTTGTGCCTGAAAAAGTGTTTTTGTGGGGAGTTCTCCTGTATTATTTTCATATGAAGAAAACTGCTGCCGAAAGTCATCGTATTTTGGTGGAAGTGTATGGTGAACATGTACTAGCTGAGTGAACGTGCCAAAAGTGGTTTGCTCGATCTAAAGTGGTGATTTCAGCTTGGAAGACGAAGAACGTCCTGGGTAGCCAAAAAAGTTTGAAGATGAAGAACTGGAAGCATTACTCGATGAAGATTGTTGCCAAACACAAGAAGATATCGCAGAATCTTTGGGGGGCACTCAAGCAGCCATTTCAAAACGTTTAAAAGCAGCCGGATATATTGAAAAGCAAGGAAATTGGGTTCCACATGAACTCAAGCCGAGAGACGTTGAAAGGCGGTTGCGCGTGCCCGAAATGCTACTGGAACGCCACAAGATGAAGTCCTTTTTGCATCGGATTGTTACTGGTGATGAAAAATGGATCCGTTACGACAACCCTAAGTGCAACCCGGCCAGCTAGCCAAATCAACGGCAAAGTGGAATATCCATGGTGCGAAGGTGGGATCAGAAGGGTGAGCTTTATTATAAGCTGCTAAAACCGGGTGAAACCATCAATGGAGAACGCTACCGAACACAGTTAATCCGTTTGAAGGGAGCAATAGCCGAAAAACGCCCAGAATATGCGACCGGCCACGAGGCAATAATTTTCCATCATGACAACGCTCGGCCCCATGTTGCTATTCCGGTTAAGAACTATTTGGCAAACAGTGGATGGGAAATTTCACCCCACCCGCCTCATAGCCCAGACCTTGCCCCTTCGGACTACCATTTGTTCCGGTCGATGCAGAACGCCCTCCGTGGAATACGGTTCATATCAGAACAGGGTATCAAAAATTGGCTTGATTCATTTTTGGCCGCCAAGCCGGCGCAGTTCTTTTGAGATGGAATCCACAAATTGCCAGAAATATGGGCAAAAGTCATAGATTCAGATGGGCAATACTTCGAATAATACTATGGTATAACAATTATTATTATTTAACATTATTAATTATATTATTATATTAAGTTATAGACCCAATACTTAGCACCATTTCAACACCCAGAATCCCGAAAACTACCCCTATCAGAGATTGGAAGCTACACCGGTACTATAAAAGTAGGTAGAATAGTTTTCAATAGTTTTTCATCAAACAGTAACGATTCGACTCTTGAAAATCGAAGAACTACCCCTATGAGGGGGTGGAGAATACGTCATAAACAAGAATGTGTATAAAATATTTTTGAATTTTTTTTTACCGCATAGATAGAATCAATTAGTGTCAATGTATAATAACTACGTTAATTCTATTTACTTAGCACCATTTTAACCCATAAAAACTGAAAAACTACCCCTATCAGGGGGTGGGAACTACACCGGTACTATTAAAGTAGGTAAAATAGTGTCTAATAGCTTTTTATCATAACAGTATAATATCTACCTCAATTATACTAACTCAGTGAAGCTTCAACTAATGAAAATCGAAAATCTACATCCACAATGAGTTATTGGGTTATATAACCCTATATAGTGAAGATGCGTGCATATTTGGCTGTATGTGTTTGTGTTTGTACATGTGTATGCACGCACCTTCACTATATAGGGTTATAAAAACCCATAACCCAATAACTCATTGTAGGGGTAGTTTTTCGATTTTCAAGAGTCGAAGCGTCACTGTTTGATGAAAAACTATTGAAAACTATTCTACCTATATTTATAGTACCGATGTACATTCCACCCCCTGATAGGGATAGTTTTCGGGATTCTGGGGGTTGAAATGGTGCTAAATAAGAATAATTAACGAAGTTATTATAGATTAGCACTCGCGTGACCATATCTATAGAACAAAAAATAATTTAAAAATATTTTATCCTCGTTCTTGGTCATGAAGTACTTTCTACCCCCTGATAGGGGTAGTTTTTGGGTTTTTAGGAGTTGAAATGGTGCTATGTAAGAAGAATGGACGTAGAGACTCTATGTTAATATACCAACGCGATCGTTCCAGAAAACTTTACAGGATTTTATGAGCTTTCAGAAGATTTCAAGGTGTTTTAAATAATTTTGAAAGGTTAAAAATGTTTCAAAAGATTTCAAGAGTGGCTGTAACCTCATTTATTACTAAGGCATACGTTTTTTTAAGATAAATAAATATTTATTTGTACTGTTTTCATAAAGTTTGTGGTCAGTTATCAGTAAGTAGACATTTTCTGATATATTGTTATATTTTAAGTATTCAGCCCTTTTCAGTGCAATGCAACTTCTTACTCAAAAAATTGTTCATTCTAAATAACTAACGCATACCGCGCGTGTTTTTTGATTAGTTACTTGTATAAAATCGGCCTCGAGAATCATCTTCGAAAATTATTACGCTTCAATTTAAAAAAGCAAACCTCAAATTAGTTTTAAAATACAACCTTTGGACCTTTCTGAACTGATATTTCCACTTTTTTCTCACTGTGAGACGTGAAACATATTCCTTAAATTTGATCATGAGATTTTTCATAAAATTCGCAACTATAGTTCATTCATTCTCATAATAAGAGATCACTATAATAACGAACATAAAGATTTGTAAATTGTTTAAAATAAAATTAGTGATAATAAATTATGATAAAATGTCAAATAAAAATCAGCATATAGGAAGTACTCTTACCAGCACAGCTATATCCATTTTTATGAAGAATATAGCCATCCCTGCAATCGCACTCGTACATCCCGTCGTGAAGCTCATAACACAGCTGCTCACAGGGTGAACCATGTCCGCACCTTCCTGCAACAGAAACATCAGACGAAAAGAAACATTAATTTCGTTCCACCTTTTGAGACGAAAAGCGCTACTTATTATTGCCCGGACTGAATTTTCTTTCTCGTTTCTACCTTATTTCTTTTTCTCTCCTTCCCATTTTCGAGACTCTCAACGCCATCTTACTGCTGAAAACACTCGAGGGAGATCTTTCGCTTGAAATGATAATTAAAGGCTTTGAGAGAAAATTTCCAACCGTACGTATACATGAAACCTCCTGTCCCCCGCTATTTGATTCTCCTTGACATTTCTCATAACTCAGCTCTGATCTTTCCGCTTGACACGCTTCTGTAAATTTGCTGGAAAAAGGATACCTAAAATGTTTACTCGACAGTCCTTCCGGTTAATAATCTGGTAGCATGAGTCGTATTCGGCTGAGAGAACTGCATCTGAGGTCGATTATAAAAATGCTGGGGTTTTTAAGGGTCTAGATTTAATATATAATGTGGTATTTAAGTCTATAAAGTCCAAAATTATAGAAATATCAAAAGACTTGGCAGAGAGTGGATGTGCCCATATTAACTTTCGAAACATTTAAATTTGAAAATAACGGTTGAATTGGGTCCATGTGGTTTAACATTTTATAAAATATTTCTTAGGAGTAAGACGTTTTTTTTTAAATTTGAATAATTTAATCATTTTAAAAGAGTTTATTGTGCCAAAAAAATTGTTGGGTGCTGCCTGTTAAAAAGTGAAATCGGATTGATTACTGCTTGGACTCGTAAGTACTTATTTATATAAATATTCAGAGTGGCAACAAGACTGGAGTACTGGAGTACATGGTTTTTATATGTTGGCAACCCTTCCTTCGCACTTCCGCTCGTCGGTGTAAAATCGACTAATGGGTGTAACGCATTGTATATATACCATTATCCCTTTCGGGGTAGTGAGGAAGGGAGTAATGCAGGGAAGGGGTTGTAGATTTTGAGATTGATCTATAATTCCCGTGTTATTCATTTCAATAATACGTTCGTTCCGTAACACTGCTCCGACCCAGGTTCCTGATCAATCTCTCTAGCGTTCACCCCAAGTTAAGAGCCTTACAAAGTCATTACTATCCAAGGTCTTTTCTTTCAGGCGTCATTCACTACACTGACACTCTTTTGATAAACTATGTGTCGCCACACTTGTCTATACTGGCATACCTCTCTAGCTTCCTTCACGTCTATGCATTTTTTCATGCAAGCTCTTGTGTTTCTATGGCTTCTTATGTCTCTTCGAATTAGGGTCTCATTTACATATTCTAACCATTCTTTCCGCAGTCTGCCTCTGGGCACACTACCATTTACTTTACCTTGATACACTTCTTTCATTAGTCGTTCATCTTTTATTCTCTCGACATGTTCAAACCATCTCAGCAAATTTCTTTCACATAGCAGAAAAAAACAGCCGGCTCATTTTTATTGTAGCTCATTTGTTATGTTCTCGAAATACGATATTTTTCTCAAAATGAGAATACTTCAAGTGTAAAACTATAACATGAACATAGCTACATTCTCATTCTTCGGTTTCTCATTTTTATTGCAGTGCAAAACAACATCAAATCGGCGTACTTTTCAGGAGCAACGTTTTTCTGCGAGAGGAGTATCAAACTAGCACACTCACATTCTAGGGTAAACCCTCCGAAAGGTTACCGCGACTCTTTGCCACTCGACGCTTGAACGAGTTTGCAGCAAACAGGCGCTTCTACAGTTTCCCTGTTCCAATCTACAATCTATGTGGAGTGTAAAGTGTACACTGAACATTACACGCACACTTTCTCCATATTCTGTATACTACATCCTACAAGAATCACTGCTTCGTGGCTTGGGGCTTTTGAGGTGGGTGGGGCAACCTGTTATTTCGGATATTTAACCCACAGATGCAGCTTCCTTGTTTTAGGGCGGGAACCTGTAACGTTTGCAAATTTAGTAACATTTGGAGTAAGCAAAACTTGGAGTATCGGCATCGTCCACCTGTAATGATGCGAATCGTTACGCAAGAGTGGTTCCAATTACGGATCTAGGCGGACTTAAGGGAACTCATTATATATCATTTGGAGAGCTGCATGATCTCAATTTAGAAGATTATTATTAAGAATTAATAAAAATTAAGAGTAACCCAAGAGATTATAAAAATGTGAAAGTAAGAGATGAATAAATGAAGGGTCCTGGAGCAAAAAGGCTCAAGTGCCAAATTTCATTGCTTCGCCTAACTTATGCGTCTCTGTAGAAGATTATGGTCTATTTCGATTGAGAAGTGGGTCAAAACCCATATTGGGTGTTTTTTTATAAAGTGATTACATCTTTTTACCTGATTTTTCACAATTATACAGAGCTAAGTAATATCCCGAAGGCATTTTCTTGAGTTTTTTAAATTACAAAGTAAGAAATTTACGCTACTCTTACTGAGTTTGATAGAGGTAAGCACTAGAAAGCACTTTTTGATTTAAAAGAAAAATCAAATACATTAAAATCAGACAGTTCGTTGTGTCTCTTCTAATATTCGTGTTTTGGAACTAACGCCTCGGGACCCTTTAAATGTATATTTGTATTAATTAAGCATTTTACATGTTGCTAAAGGTCACGTGACAGGGCATACAACTATGATAGAATAAACAAATTCAAAATCTTTAAAAAATATATGCAGAACATATAATATAAATAAACAGATAAGAAGAAAACGAAAGATAAAACGAGTTTGCATTAGAAAATGTATGGACGTAAAGAAAGCTAAAGTTGTATGTCAGCACGGGAAAGTGTGGAGAATATAAAAAAATTAGTGATGAAGAGTGTCATTGAAGTGAGAGGCGTTTGAAAACAAAGACCTTGGATACTAATAGGCCCGTATGGAGAGCTTTATTTGGTGGATGTGATTAGAATAAAAAGTATGGATCTTACTGTTTGATTATCAGTAAGTTTGCGTATTTTTGGGTGATCTATGACACATGATAACTTTGTGAAGCTCTTCGTCTGGGGTGATTGCTAGAGAGATTGATCAGCAACCGGGGAATGAGCAATGTACATATTTTGATGAAAACCGGTACATAGTGTGTTAAAAATGCAGGGCATTCACCTGTAATTGTAGATCAAAACTTTTTTATACCTCAAGAACCATAAGTGTTAGAATCAATCTCACCTATTGTTTCTTTGAACAAGTTGATTATTCTGCCAGATATTACTGTATTCGTAAAACCCTGATTTTTGTTTTGTTTCTTCCAATTATCTCGGGAACATTTTATTTTTATTATTAAATTTGCTCACAGAAAAAAGTAAATGGCTAAATTTACCATTTGGCATGCATAATTTGAACTCTGAACGAATTTTTTGTGGTATTTTGTGAATATTACAACATAAAATAGCCGCGTTTACGAATTTCTTTGCACAAGTTACAATTTGAAACAGTAAAATATATTCAATTCGAGAAAAAAAGGTGTGCTGAGAGTTCAAATGATTATGTTAAATGGTAAATTTATCGATTTATTAAAAAGTGAACAATTGCTTTTAAATCTGAGGGCGCTGAAACCATTACACAACCCAAAAATTGAATTGCCTCATTTTACTGCATAAATAATAGAATCACATGTTTTCTTGATAATTAGGGCATATCCCTGTTTTGAATCAAGTTTGTATTCAGAGTGAAAAATTGACTAATTCCGATAGTTTTTGTGCCAAACATTTTTTGATGCTCGGATTAGAATACAAAAAAACGTCTTACACAAAAACATATTGAAATTTGATAATTTCACATTACGAATACAGATTTGATTCGAAACAGGAATAGGCCCTAATTACCTAACAAATATGTAATTTTTATTATTTATGGAGTACAATAAGGCCATTTAATTTTAAGGTTCGGTCCTGCTAACAACGCCCTTAATCATATAACTTCTTGTCATTTTTATTAATTTAATTCTAATTATTGTTGAATTATATAATTAATATAAATAATATTCAAGGATTTGTTCATTTGATAATTGCAGGTCACAAATTTGAAAAAAACAGTGTCATAAAATGTTTAAAGTATTAAACTTGTATGTAGTCCGAATTTAGAAATGTGTAGTCCAAAATCAAAAAGTATGCATTGGAAAATTGACTTTATTTTTTAAGCTAAATTTCTAGTATTCTAGCCTAATATTAAAAAAGTATTAAAGATAAACTTTAATGTTTATTTAAAATGTTATTTTTTAGTGTATAAATTATCAAAATTTTCATTTATTTATCGCAGGCTTCATAGTCTTTTCCCTATTCCGCTTTTTTAAAAATGTTTCTCCACTTAAATGCGAACCGAATTAATAGAATCCGATAAGAAAATCTTACTATTTTTGGTTCAAAGTTAATTTTTTTCGGCTAAAATGTCCACTATTAAGTTTTTAGTTAAGAATTCATATTTATGGTTACAATTTTATTAGTTGGTTAACAATTAAATTACTTTGTTGAAAATTCAGTAATTTAGTTAAAAACTCATGCTTCTTGCATGCAAGGAACTATTTTGTGGAAAATTTTTTGGTTTAAAAAATCATCTGTTTTAGTAGAAATGTTATCTATGTTGCTTAAAAATGCAACTTTTTAGTCTACAATAATCAATCTATTTTCGTTGAGTATTTAAATATTTTCTTCGAAATTCGTACTTTTTGGTTTAATTGAACTGTTTTTGATTTAAAATGAAAATATTTTCTTGATTGAAATATCAAATTTTACATTCTTTATTGAGCAACATATAAAACTTACGGAACACAGCATCGGGGGGTACGTGGAACAAAATTTCAGAAAAAAACTTTACGTAATTTATGCACGGTCCCTAATCATCAATTGAGACAATTTTCCGGTATATTGTGATTGGTTGAGATGGCGGAAATATTTTTGTAGCCAATTAGCGAAGAAATTCAGAGATATTTGTCAAGGAAAAATACAGATTTAGTAGCATTCTCGGACAGTATTGAAAAAATACTGTCTTTATTAACATTTTTCTTTGAACGATTGAAACCCGAAAAAGCTTTAAATTTTAAATTTAAATTTATCATAATGAATCATCGTGAAAGCATTAAATCTATTAGTATCAAAATAGTGTCATCATTCGAAAAAAAATGTAAAATACTGTGTATAGTGTGGTGAGTCCGAGGCCTTATATCTTTCTTTATTATTAATAATTATTAATATTATGAGTATAATTATAATTGATCAAATTGCAAGATTAAAATAAAATGTTTACCCTTGAAACCTGTAAAAAAATGACAAATTAAAAGACTTTTTAAATATATGTCATAAAATAATTATTCTTATTAATTTGTAAGAGTATATTTCAATAATCAGGTAAAAATAAAAATAAAAATAAAATATGAGATAGCCATTTAATGTGTGTTTTAATACTATATGGTCAGGCGTTTGGAAGAATGGTTGAGTATTCTTACGAATGCCTCAATAAACCAGGCACTTGGACGAAACACTGAAAAAACTGGTAAGTTGGGCCAACTGTTTAGTATGTAAGATATGGTCCTGTTATTTTATTAGTTGATACTGCTGTTTTATAAGTTGGCACAAAAATTTCATTAGTTACAGTGACTATTTAATTAGTACCAGAAACTAATAAAATGGTTATCCGTACTAATAAACTAGCTTTACCGTATCTCACGAACTAAATAGTTGGACCAACTAACCATTTTTTTCAGTGGCAGGTAAAGATTGTGTCCCAAATTCTTCTGAACGCTGGCAGTCGGCCGATTGCCTGGAACTTCTAAATGCCAACGACATATGTATCTTTTGGTACGTAACTTGTGAATATGCAGAGAACTTGCACAGTGCACAGCTAATTAACTTGAATTAACTATTCTCCCGACGCATGCATGTACATGTATTTACGAGAAAGACGCACTGGCTGGGTTTTATACGACCTCGTTTAAAATCTAAACTCTGAAGTTCTGAAGTTTCCTGCCAAGCTTGATGAAGGATGGCTGGGAAAGTAAATCACGAAGCAGGTTATGAAAATCGTCGAGAGAAATGACTCATGTATGCTGAGGTGGGAATGCTTGGGTTTTAGAAATGATTTATTGAATTTGGGGAATTTATTGCTCTACAGAAGTCACTTGGAAGACGCCGAATGTTTTTTTAATTACTGGAAATTAACAAGGTCTTCGGGCAATTTCTACTTCTTTTTTCTTTAAACCTAATTTTTCAAGTTTTACACAATTCGGAACCTTTAAAATTTTTAAATAATTATAATAAATTGTAGTCCCTCGTATTATGTCTCCATAAAAGTGGTGTAATGAAATGTATCGAAAATCTCGCACACATTGTTGTTCAAAACCTGATTGGTTTTTGAATGATTTAAAATTGCTTTATTTATTAAATTTGAAATTTAAAAATGAAATCCGCTGCTAACTTTCAATTTATTTACAATTGTAAATTGGTGGCGGTGAAATATATTCTTAATTACCAGAGGGGTTGGTCATTCCAATTTTGAGTGTAGGGTAAGGAGGGGCAGCGCCGACCAGTTAACAGTCAATGATTTTTTTGAAGTTAATAAGATGTATAATTGATCGATTTTTTTTTCATTTCGAGTCCTACATTATTGTATATCATATTTCTGTAAGTAATTATTACATGAATATAACAATGATTTATTAATTTAATTATTTCTAACAAGCTGTATTTCGTCGGCTTTGCCCCACCCGGAGGGCAAAGCCGACCGCAGCTTTTTATAAATATCAAAACATTTGAAGATGAGGAAACATAACGGTTCACTTCTGTGGTATTTTATGTACTAGAAAAATTACCTTTAAACATATCCAGTTAGAAGAATAAGTTATTTTTAATCAAAATAGTGATAGCTGTAATATAACCTCTTATTGGTTGACATTTCACTAGATATGGCTACGCGCAATGGTTTCTACCGTACCGACCGGACTGAAAATAATAATATTAAATAGTTTCTTGCATGTAGCCCAGAAGATAAGTGGCTCTTCTACATTACCGATCACTTATCATAACCTAAGAACTTTTGAACTATTATTTTCGTCGGGCTTGCCCCCCTGGTGAGGCCTCAATTATTTTCGATATTTAAGATACTTTGGACTTGAATTACGTTGAATGATTATAATAAAATAATGTGATATTATTTTATTTGTCAAAATAACAAATTTTCATACTGTAAGTATTGCCATTGATGTTGAAAACATTATATTTTTGCCAGCGAATCTTCCATTCTTTCGTTGTCAAAACTGTTTTCTGCATAATTTTTCTTTTACAACGTCAATTTTCAAGCTTTTAGTAAGTCACACTATCTCTTTAATAAAATAGATTTATTTAATGCAAAGTATAATTAAAATTGGTAAATAATAGCGATGTTATAAGCAAAGTTGCCTTTGCCCCACCGGTCGGCGCTGCCCCTCCTTACCCTACATCAGATATAAAGATTTGAAATATTTCTAAAGATTTGACGAATTTTTGAAAGATTTCTGAAGATATCTTTGGGTTTTAAACTGCTGGCTCACGCAGTTTCTCAGCGCACAAGCAGTGTCAACAATGCGTCGCCAACATGCGCTCGTCCAACGACGAATTTAATGCCACGGTCAATGCCAGGCAATCCCCGAAACTGGCCTTATATTGGAATT
This sequence comes from Andricus kollari, assembly GCA_932074435.1. NCBI lineage: Eukaryota > Metazoa > Arthropoda > Insecta > Hymenoptera > Cynipidae > Andricus > Andricus kollari. The sequence continues at coordinate 14,153 of CAKNWW010201005.1, forward strand.
CTTGTGTATTTCGATATATACCAAGTGATTCCAACTGAGGTCAAGATATTTTAAGGAATTTCAAAGAATTTGAAGGGAATTTAGACCAATTTATGAGATTACAAAAAATGTTACGGGATTTCAAGAGATTTAAAAAGATTTCAAGCGACTTAAATACTTTTCCGGAATTGAAAAGTATTTTAAAAGATTGTACAGATTTTTGAAGTATTTTCAAATATTTCCAAATATTTCAAGAGACTTCACAGCACTTCCAAAAGGATTGTAAATAACTTCAATACGTTAAAGATTTTCAAATGATTCCAAGTGATTCAAGAATATTTTAAGGGATTTTCGAGAATCTTTTGTGATTTCATGGCCTTTGAAAATATTCTAAAGCAATTGACCCGATGTTTTATGGAGTTCTAACCACTTCAGAAGACTTGAAGAGATTTAGAGATATTTTAACAATTTTGTTAAATTTTTGAATGAGTTTCAAAATATTTCACGGGATATTACAAAACATCTAAAGGTTTCAAGTGGGTTCAAACAATCTTAAGGGATTTCAAGAGATTTCTAGAGACCCCAAATTGTTTTTAAATATTCTAAGGATTGTCGAAGTATTTCAAAATATTTCAAGGGACTTCAAGAGATTTCAAGTTATTTCTAAAGATTTTAAGGAGTTATATAGGATCGTTTTTGATTTTTACTAATTTTAGAAGACTTCTATGAATTCGGAAAGATTTGAACGATTTTTCAAGTTTTCAATGGAATTAAAATTATTTTACGGGATATTACAAAACTTCTAAAGATTTAAATGTATTTCAAGGTATTTCTCATGATTTCATGTTATTTCTACAGATCTCGAGGCGTTCGCTAGGATTTTAAGTTATATTTAAACATTTTAAGGAATTTCAAAGGATTTCTAGGGATTGAAAAATATTGTAAGAGATTTCAATTGCACCCTGACGATTGCAAGCAATTTCAATACGTTTATTAAATTATGAGGCATCTCAAATGATTTCAAGGGATTTCGACCAAAGTTATGTAATGCCACGGGCTTTTCAGGGGCCATTTTGAAAAATCGATTTTTTTCTTGTTGCATTTTTCGACAGGTTATATATTCACAAATATCATATCAAAATTTCACACAGAAATTCGGAGTTTTTCTATACTTTTGAAAGCTTGGATGCATGTTACAGGTGAAGCTTTTGCCAATACTGATACCAAGTTTCAGAATTTTTCAGATGATTAGCCATTATTTCCGGGTGAGTGAAAGGTGAAAAAGCATAATAATCCTATGATCATTTCAGAATACTGAAGTTTGAATGGCTGTAAGTCACTGAAAAAAATTATGAAAAATCTGCCAAAAATATATGGGTTTCGTTGATCCTTTC
>CAKNWW010201025.1:0-12323 GCA_932074435.1 Andricus kollari
TTTTTTTAAAGTTTTTATCGTTGCAAGAAAAACTATTGCAATTACTCCGTGACCTTCTAACGCAAAATTTCACGTAGAATACGAATTTCAACAAGTTAAATGTTCATCTTCCTTTTTTATTTTGTTTTTCTTCCATGATACGGAGAGGATACGATGTGGATACTTTAAGGGTACGCTGTAGCGTACCCGTTCTGTTCATTCGGTCCGTCAGGGAAAGTAAAAGAGATTGTCATATTATTTAATAATCTTCATGTGAGCCCTCCTGAAGGTGATCAGCTGCTGCAGGTCTTTTTCCAATTTTTCAAATTTCTTTTTCGCAATCGTTCGATGTCATTTTCATACTCTTGACATTAACCTGGGATTTCACATCTAACGAGAAATGGTTTATATTTTTAAGACGAAATGAAATGAAATCAGACAAATGAATATAAGAGAAACTCGTTTTGAAAATCGCTCGTCATACACGAAGAAAATCCAACGAGACGGACGATCATCTCGTATCGTTATGCACCACTCATTTCAATGTATTCAACTGTAGCAACTTTCTATAACACTTTTTTCTTAGTCTTTCCTCTAACTTTTCTAATTGTCTTATCCGCTACTTTAAAGCCCTAGCTGCGCACTCGTGCTTAGGTTTTAATCTATTTGCTTCTAGCCGTACCATGTAGTTTGGGGTATTAAGAGGTAGAGTCAATACAGATTTATAATACTTTGTTTGAGCTACTTCTATGCCTTCGAGATATCTCAAAGACCAGATTTCTGATCCATAAAGTAAGGTCGCTGAGCTTACAGAATTGAACAAATGATTTGCTGTTACCAAGGATCTAGGTTTCGCTCTTAATAATATGCTTCTAGAGGTTCCTAGGGCTACATTTGCTTTTGATAGTCGCTGCTTAACATTATCCCTAAATATACCAGTATTTTTAAGTATTTGTTCTGGGTAAACATTTGAATTAACCACCTCGACCTCTGCGTTTTCAAAAGTAAATTTACATTCAATCTACATTATTTCTGTAATATGTTAAGTTTTACTTATGTGTCAATAGGAGACTCCGCCAAAATGAGAATATCGTCTACAAAAGCCAGCAATATTATCTCTAAAACTCCTCCAAAACCTACACCCGTCACCCCGTGATCTCTACAAAACCGCTCAATATCACTTAAGAATAAGAGAAAAATAATTCGACTGAGGGGTTCTCCTTGAGGCACCCCTTGTTTTACATTAGAAGTTTTTTTTATCTTTTTCGGCTTACTACAAAGTGAATATTTAGGTATATCTAGACTCACTAGTTTCTGCCAGAGTTTCCTGCCACGGATTGGAATGCCTGTTTAAAATCAACAAACAGTGCAAAACGGGTTCTGCTTTTTTATATATTATAGTTTGAACCACGGTATTTAGTATACAAATATGTCTGCGTAACACCGACCTTTTCTAAATCCCGCTTGCCCATCATTAATTAAGTTCTTATTTGCAGCGAATCGTTGGATTCGGACTGCTAAGATGTGTGTGAAGAATTAAATATCTTTGTTATATTACATAAGACCGATATTGGACGGTGGTTATTAGGATCACTTCTATCCCCCTTTTTACGAATTGAAATAGTTTTTATTTTTCCCCAATTGATAGGCACATTCTCGGATTTTAGAATTTTATTAAACATTTCCATCATATAAAGCACGTCATTTGCAGGCAAGTTCTTGTAAAATTCATTACTCAACCCATCAGGACCTGGACTTTTGCCATTTTTTAGCCCTCCCAGACTTTCAATTACTTCTTCAAACGTTATCTCCCCATCTAGAAATATTTATTAGGATGATAGTAATTATAAGCAGCCAATTATCACTCCCTTGTAACCAAGCACTGGCCCATTATTGATTACAATAAATCTGAACTGAACTGAACTGAAATACAAATTTCTAAAATATTGTCTCTTTTTCTCACTTTTTCCACTTTTAAAAAATTTTTTTCAATTATTTTGCTTTAAAATTATAAACTTAAAAATTGAAAACGGGCTACAGATACTCCACATTGTAAAATGAAACTGAATAGTTATAAAGTATAAAGTTATACATTGAATTTTTTAAATGGTAAGGTTTCACATTTTAATCATCAAAATTTAATACGATCAAATCTGACATATTTAATAAGTTAGATAATTTTAAATTATAGAAATGAATATATGATAAAATTTCAAGTTAAAAAAAATCTAAATTTTAAACTAAAGGCATTTAATATTGACCAATTTAGAATTTGGCGAAGTTAAACTGGAAAAATTTCTGAATCTAATATTTAGAACTATTTAACATCAAAACTTCGAAATGAACAGTTTTCAAAATTAATTTTTAAATTCAAACTTGAAAGTCTTTCTGAAACTAGAAACCATAATAGTTGATTAAGAAATTTTAGTTATGAATATAGAATTATTGATCTGAGATCGTTTTGTTTTTTAAACGGAACCGTATATATAACCTAATTGATAAGCACAAAATGCAAGTTTGGCTATAAGAATTTAATCGTGAAAGCCTTGGCCACCGTCTTCAAAGTCAAACTGAAAAACAAGTTCAGTTCCAACTTGTGCCTGTATTTCATCAGGTGTTTGAATCACGGTTTTCGATTTCAGTTACAATATATATTATATATGAAAAACAATTAGGTTGAAATGCATGCCTTAAATATGCTTCGTGCGCCCCTAGGCATTCTCAAATTTTGGGAGAAGCACCGCGCGCGGAGCGCGTAACGAGAATGTGCCCGACGACGGCCATATATATTTTTTAAATCGTAATTATTTATGAGACTTTATAGAAATTTATCATTTTCTAAAAATGGCTATAAAAGGCTCAGGTAGCCTTAAGAATTTTTTCCACCAGGGATAGAAATTGAGAATTTCAGGTCAACAATTTTATTAGAAATTTATTAGGAATTGTATTAGTTCAACAGAAAATTTTGCAGAAAATTATGAGCACTGTAAACAGACGTTATTTTAAGAACACACATAAAGTACATATAAATAATTTAAATCATCCAAATAGTAGAGAACAGGTAACTATGGCTCACTATGCTTGTCACTGGGAGTCATTTTTTTTAATCTATAGTATCAGGGACATTGTCCAGTTGGTTGAGAAATGCGCGCGTTTGTCGTTTGCGTACTCGCATAAACGCCCTTATAAATCTCACCCTTGACAGCATGTTGCGCTGTCTCTGATTTACGATGTGGTATGGCCTTTGATCTATTTTTAAGTACAACGTTAGGAGTGAGTAAGGAATCTTTTCGATTCTCTGATTTTCCCGGGATGTCCTCATCATATAACAAAGCTCTCTCGGACATCCTATTTTTGAAATTAATTTTATGTGAATGATACGGATGTGATATTATGTTCAAGAAATGTCAGCTGATATGATTTCTTTCGTTCTGGCTTATGAAGATATTGAAAAATTTTACACTATGGTTCAACTTAATTTTTAATAGGTTTTGACTTTTTATTCTCAAATGTTCTTACCTATTTTTTATTTCTTTTATTCTTATTTTCATATTAAGAAATACTGACAAATAAAGGACAGATTCGAATTTAGCGTAAAAAAATACTACGGAAATAATGTGTCTCATTCTACAGATTCAAATAAGATGAATGACAACTCGTTAAACCCCATTTGAAGCTATCTCTTAAATCACGTTCATTTTCTTATTAGTTGGGAATAAAATTTAAGTATGAGTTCTCATTCTCATTGCATCGATTGAATTACTGAATTTATATTCAATCATTCTGAGAATTTAATTCAAAATACTGACTGAATAATATCACGCCACGGTATCGTAGTCGTATTTTTAATAAAAGGCCTATAATCAGCGCGAAGGGTGCATTTGTAATTTTACTTTAGAGTGCATAGGTAATGATCACTTATATCAGAATTAGATTAGGTATGCATGAGAAGACGTGCCTCTTCTGTTCATACAGTGTTCACGGTTCAGATCAACTAATGCAAAGATCGATTCTCTATATCCCATATACTAATTATATATTTAAAATACGAAGAACCACTCATGGACTGTAAGATAAAAGCATACAATCGAATACTTAAATTACATAACAATTGACAAATAAAAATGTTCTGATCGACTGAGGTGTTTTTTCTAGAGAAAGACTAAAGGAATGCAAAAAATATATTGTATCCCGAAGTTGTCCTGACGAAAGTTTCGAATAGAAGAATTTCCAATCATCGGTTGAGCCAAAGATTCGTATTCGACTGAATCCTAACAAAGTCGTGGTCGAACCAAGGATTCCCATTCGACTGAAACTTTTAGTAAGGCGCACGAATTGAGAACGATTGCAAGGTGTGTCATTTTTGTGGTTTAACGTCCGGACTATTTCGAATTGAATTTGGTGTGATGCACGAATTGGAAAGGATGAGTCTTGGGATGAGTCTCGGATTCATCCCTGTTGTAAAATGTTAATCTTCGCATAGTAAATTACATTTGCACCTCGAAAATATAGTACTGGGTTTTTTTTGCTAATCGAATTTGCAGTTCCAGGTTATTCTACTACTTGAATAATACATTTCCGATTTTTCGGCTCCACGAAAATAAAGTACTGGATTTTTTTGCTACTCGAATTTGAAGTTCTAGATTATTCTACTACTTGAATACTAGATTCCCGATTTTTTTGCTCTTCGAAAATGAAGTACTGAACTTTTTTGCTACTGGAATTTGAAGTTATAGATTTTTCTACTACTCGAATACTAGATTATCGATTCTTTTGCTCTTTGAAAATAAAGTACTGGACTTTTTCGCTACTCGATTTCGGAGTTCAAGATTATTCTACTACACGAATATCAGATTCCCGATTTGTTTGCTTCTCGAAATTATACTACTGGATTTTTTTCCTACTCGTATTCGAAGTTCTAAATTATTCTGCTACACGAATAATAGATTCCCGATTTTCTTGCACCTCGAAATTAAAGTACCGGATTTTTGTGCTACTCGAATTCGAGTTCATAGATTAATCTGCTACACGAATAACAGTTTCCCGATTTTTTTTCTCCTCAAAAATAAAGTACTGGATTTTTTTGCTGCTCGAATCTGAAGTTCTAGGTTATTTTACTACTTGAATAATAGATTCTCGATTTTTTTGCTCCTCGAAAATAAAGTATTGTTTTTTTTGGCTATTTGAATTTGAAGTTCTTGATTGTTTTACTACATGAATAATACATTCCCGATTTGTTTGCTGTTTGAAAATAAGGTAACCGACTTTTTTGCTACTTGAATTCGGACTTCTAGATTATTCTGCTACACGAATAACAGATTCCTGATTTTTTTCTCCTCAAAAGTGAAGCACTGATATTTTTGCTACTTGAATTTAAAGTTCTAAGTTATTCTGCTACTCGAATAATAGATTCCCGATTTTTTGCTCCTCGAAATTAAAGTACTTGATTTTTTTGCCACTCGAATATAAAGTTCTAGATTATCCTGCTACTCGAATAATAGATTCCCGATTTTTTTGCTACTCGAAATTAAAGTACCGGATTTTTTTCTTACTTGAATTCGAATTTATAGAATTAATCTGCTACTCGAATAACATGTGTGTATGTATGTATATTTAATCTCTCCCTTTTACGGGTTTGACGGCCTCCGCTCCCTGTACACATGTTTACATTCCATCCTTAATGTAACTTAACCACTGCTTATATCTAATGGCTTGCCTCACTTAAAATAACAATAATACTAATACTACTAATTCCTAAAATTCTAAAAATGAGAGATCTTCCAGGGCTTCCGTTTCCTCTTACCATAAAATAAATTTTCAACGTTTTTAAAAGTTTACTATTTGCTAGTTACTTTCCTTAATAGGATTAACCATTTGGCTCTGCCCTGTTCGCTTGCTTTCTCTTAGTTCTTCCATTTTCTTCATCAATGTCACTCCCTGTCCATTATCATCCAAAATCCATCTTACGCATTGCTCTACACTCAAATGTCCATCTTCCTCTCCTGCACACCTTTCTAATACATGTGCCCATGACTCCATTTCGTATCCACATACTCTACACAGATTTCTCTCTTCATCCATCCAATATGTACAAGCTCTCACTCCTTCTCCCATTCTAAACCGCACTACCCTACTCCATTTATCTTCCTTTTTTATTTTTTGCAAATATTCTGGTCCCGCCAACCCTTTGACCATCATATACCATCTATTGTACCTCGGGTCCATAATCTTTCTCCATCTCTCTTCTCCTTGGCTTAATAATACCTCTAACTCTATGTCCTGCCACTCTAGTATCCTTTCTCGTATATCACAAACCTTCCTCATTTTTTTCCTTTCTTCCTCCCATTTCTAATTTCCCAAATTGCCCCTTTTTAGCTTCTCTTCAAACTTCCAGGCTTTCTTAATTTGTCTAGTCACTATTTTTTCCCTTCCTAATTCTCCCCTTAACATGTATCCTGGGCAACTCCAACTAACCCCCATGACCCATCTAAGAAATCTCTCATGCATGCTTTCCGCTTTCCTATGTTCCTTCCATCCCCAGATCCTCCTGCCTCAAACCAAAAACCTAGGTAACAGAACTCCTTCACAATTTCCACTGTTTGACCGTTCATCTTTCAAACGTAATCTATTTTTGTCTTTCTTCTTCTGTAGCACATCACCTTTGTCTTCTCCACGTTAACCGTCAAGTGTTTTGCGACCACATACTCTTCGAAAATTCTCATAATTAGGTTCATCCCCTTCTCATCATCTGCTAACAGAACTACGTCGTCCGAGTATGCTAGGAAGTATAGTTTGCTATTGCCCAAAACCGTTCCCCATTTCCCTTCCTCCTGTAGCTTCTCCTTTAAGTTTGCCCGCAGCATATTAAAAAGTATCGGACTCAACGCAGACCATTGCCTTAGACCTCTTCTAGTCCAGAATACCTGCCCTCCTTTCTTTCCTATCTTCACCCTAATCCTAGTTTCCGAAAAAATTTCCTTTATTTTCTGCTGCAGCCTTTCCTCTATTTCCCTCTCTTTCATTGCCTACCATAGAACTTTTCTATTTACTGAGTCAAGAGCTGCTTTAAAATCTGCGACTAAATTTTAAAATGCGACTAACTTCCCTTTCTTTCTCCTTAAATTTCTGTTAACAAAGTAGTTAAGTACGTAAAGGTTACCTATAGTCCCCATCCCTTTTCTAAATCCCGTCTGATTGTGCGGGTTACCTTCCTTTTCGTCGATCTGACTCTCTGACCTTTTTCTGAGAATTTCTGCGTATATTTTATAGCCCACTGGCATGAGAGTGATACTCTGTACTCCTCTAACTTCTTGCCCGCCCTTTCTTGACAAGCGGTACCTCCAGTCCTGTCATCCACTCCTCCGGCCACCCTTCTCCTTTCCAGACCTTGTTGCAGATTTTCACATCCCTTTCTTAACCCCTTGCCCTCCATACTTCATCGCTTGGTTCTCCATGCCATCCTCTCCTGATGCCTTGTTTCTTTTTAGTCTATCTGTTGCCTCATCCACTTATTCTCTTTTTATATCGTTCCGTTCCTCCATTTCTCACTGAACTATGCTTCTATGTTCCCCCTTGATCCTATTTTGCTCTCCCCCTAACAGAGCCTTGAAATTATCCGTCCACTCTCCCATTTCTATTTCTTCATTCACGCCCTTCCTTACTCCTCTTTCCCTATTTATCACATCTTAAACCCTGCCTTCTTTGATCGCTTTTTCTACTTCTTCCTTGTATTTCTCCTTTAACATTTGCTTTTTCCTTTCCAGCATCCTCTCATGTCCTCTTCTTCGCCTGTTAAACTCCCCTTTCTCTATTTCCCCTTTCCTCCACTTTCATACACACTCTTTCATTCTCTCTTTACTCTCCCTGCATTCCTCATCCCACCAGCCTCTATTTCCCTCTTATCTTTCTTATTTTGTACCTATCTCATCCCTTACCTTCTCAATCGGTCCTTTCAACCTTCCAATTAACGAGTCTACTCCCTCCTCTTTTTCATGCCTAACATTCTCCTTTTCCATATTTGTTTCAACTCTTTTTATTTATCTACACCCCAGACTCCCATTTTCGTGTTCCTTTCCTCCCTCTTTCTTTTCTCCCTCTGCCGCGCTTACGGGTGCCACCTTTCAGTGAAACTATTATCGGGAAGTGCTCGGATCCTATCTCATTCCTCACCTTCATACTCTCTATCATATTCCTCATTCTTTCTTCCGCCAGGATGTAATCTATTAGTTTTTCTCCCATACCTATGAATGTGATCTCTCCTTTCTTATCTCCTTTCATATTGCCATTACATATCAACCATCCTGTTTGTCCTATTACGTCTAGTAACATCCTCCCCTCCCGGTCTGTCTCCCAGTGTTTGGAGCTCCTTATATAGGCCTCCTTTTCTTCGTCCCAAAACCTCCTATAAAAAACAACTCTTCCTTCTTTTCCTCCATCCACCTCCTGATTACTCTCCAAACTCCCTCTTCCCCTCTTCTTCTATATACACAAACCACCGCTATTTTGACTTTTCCAATTATAATCCTTCTTACCATTGTTCCATTCTTTTCCTCCCTGTTCTCCTCTTTTCTCCCTGTCTTCCCTATCCTGTCTCCCCTATCCATACCATGCGCTCCTTTTTCCTCTCTATCCACGCCCTCTGCTCTATTTGCCGTGTCCTTTTCCTCTACCTTCATGTCAAATCCTCTTCAATTGTTTCCCTTCTTCCTCTCAATAATTTTTTTTCCTCCATAATTTTCTTTTTTTCCTTCTCACTTCTTCTGTTAACCCTTTAACGGCCAGTGGGACACATACGTCCCACCTACTTTGAAAAAATGTAACTCCCATAAAAATAAACGTATCGTCTTTGTTAAGGTCTCATTTTGAAGATGAAGGGTGTATCCAATCATGAAAAATTTGGCAAACACGAAGCTTGCACCTCTTTAGTTTTACAACCCGACAAATAGTGCGAAAATTGCGACAAAATTAGAAATAAGCATAAATTCCAGGAAAAAATTTTGTCTGGTTCGCAATTTCATATGTATGTTTTAAAATCACATCAAAAATTTGTAGCAAAAAGGTGCGGACCAAAAACCACCCCTAGTAGTGATGATACGTCCAAGAATGCACTTTCATTGTAGTTCAGTTCATATATATTTTTGGAAACATATAAAAAATATGAATCATCAATATCCGAATCAAAAACTACCCTTAACAGTTATAGAACATAAAAAAACCACCCCTAGTTGTGGTGATGCACCTGAAAATGTACTTTTATTGATGTTCAGTATACATATATTTTCCTGGAAACATATTTTTCTCAACTGAGGGGTAGTTCATGAGGGTTGATTGATCCTTAACTTCTTCAGAATCTCAGTACGTGTTCTGGAATGACTATTTCTCCATTTCTGGCAGAATTAAACGATGGGAAATGAAATGAAAATATTTTCAAGCGATTGGGGTGGTTTTTCGATTTGGGGGTAGTTTCTAAAGTGGAAAAATTCTGGAATAATTTTTTTTCTTACACTGGGTACTCATGAGTTCAGATTCACCATGTATCGATTTTACCGAATTCTCAGAAAAAACTCGGCCTTTAAAGGGTTAATATAAATATTCCTTCTTTTCCCCCCTTTGTCCATCCTATTCTCTTAACTCCTTTTACCCTTACCTGAACTCGAATATCTCTCCTAAGGTTTTTGATTTCCACTTCCCCTGTTTCACTCTCTACCTACAATCCCTTAACTACTCTGTTATTTTTCCTCTTCGCCTCTTCTTCTTCCCTTCTACTATTTCCGCACTCTCTGTTTCCTTACCCATATTCTCATTCCTGATTTCTAAGTTGCTTACCCGTTCTTCCAACTGTTTTATCTCACTATTTCTTTTTTCATCATCCTCTTTCGGTCTATTCTCTATGCTTTCTAGTTTACCTTATACCTTGTCTTTCTCCTATTTCGAGAGTTTATCCCACTCCTTCTATTTTTCTCTTACTTTCCTCACTTCCCCCTTACATCATGCCCCTGCCTATTCATATCCCTATTCATATCATCCAGTCTCTTCCTTGTTTCCTATCTAAACCGTTTTATGAGAGCTTCTAGTTCTTCAACCATCCCTCCATCCCCCGATCTCTTTCTGACCCCTCCTTGCCCCTTTATAAATCATCATCCCCTTCCTCTCTTTTTCTTTTTTCTTCTCCTTCACTGCAGGTCGCGCTCGCCTTTTTTCGCCATTCGTCCAAACTCCTATTCGAGCCCGCTCTGCCTAGCTTGTTGAGGCGCTGTAAGTTTGTGGGTCTCTCGCGCTTATAACCCCTACCTGATTCCCTTCCCTCAGCCGTCCCCTCCTTGATCGGCGTCTCGAACCTCTCCTGACCGTTGCTGTGTTACGTCTCCAGCGCTGTTGTCGATTTGAAGATTGATAATGTCGAACATCATCTGTATTCGTTGCCCACGTAGATTGATAAAAATCACTAACCGCGCGAACTGGTCAAGATTCAAAATAAATGATTTGCACTGCACAAATAATTTAGAAAACAAATCAACTCTTTATATGTTATTTAAGTTTATAAACTAAACAAATTTACAAAGATTCCATGTTAAATTCCTCATGGACTACGTATTCGTAATTTACTTCTCGCGTATAAACTATAAATATTATGTAATGTAATTCTCTGTAGACTCGACAAATAGAGAATTGTTCGAAATTACTGTCTGAGAAATGTTTGATTAGATCAAATAAAATTTCTTCCGGATTTGACATTATAATAGTTTACTTAAATAAATCATTTTTAATTCAATTGTTTTTATTCGCACTTCCCTTAAGTATTAACTCGAAAAAAGTCGACCACGGCGAACCGTACCGAATTACCGGAGTGAGTTATGTTTTTTGGACTAGAATTTTATTTGACAGTTTTCATAACAAATATTGAAAGTCGAATTTCTATTAAGTTTCAGAGAGGCCAGTGTCGCAGGTTTAATGTTTCAAAGAATGCGGCGAAATACAATAATCTGACGTTTTTAATGCTCTGCACATACCCTATTCTATTCAATCCTTCTTACCGGGTATATTTATAATCTCGGTTTTGGTACTAAAAATGGTAGGAATAGTCCTTCTAGCCAATAGAATTGCTGACGGCACATGATTTAATGTTAAAGTAGCCAATCTCGTTAAGCACTGCCCTTGCATTTCAAGCTAAAAAAATGGACGTCTGAAGGGCGCCTTGTCACTTCAACCCTTTACGTGAGTCAAAATTTATCTATGCTTGCGGTCGAGATCACACGTGTGGTAGCCGGAGATCGCGCGTGTCAAACTCGACTTAGCTTTATGTATCTATATATATATCGATCTATCCGAGAGTACATAGCTATTTCAAATATTACTAAATGCCTACTAAATTTTTTCAATTTCATGCTTCTGAAGCGCCTTCTGATAGTTCTAATGCGTTAAACGAAAATGGCATTCTTAATTTATTTCAGGCTACATTTGACAACTCCGATCGGATTTAAAAGGGATTAGAATGTAAATATTTTCGCTGCTTATCAGGGATTAAAAAAAGAAGGATAGAATCGGCATTCATAAGTATTGAAATCTTTAATACCTTTGAATGCAAGCCTTCTTACCGGGTTGTTGCGTCTACTGCCTATTGTTCCGTGCGATCGTTGTAACGATCCGGGATAGTTTTGGCGCGAACATTCAAAATTATTTAAAAGTTTTTTCTTTAGAATTTCGGTTTTATTCACACTGAGAGTAGAAACTCTCCTCGTCCGGTCTCCGACTTGACGAAACCACCGATGCACTAGTCCAGGTCCAGTTGTACTTGATTGTTTAATAGAAGTGAATTAAAATAAATCATTCTAATATTTAATTATTATATTGAGAAAGGATAAAGTCAATAAGACACCAAGAGTTCTGATTTAAAATTGAAATATATTCTGACCACTGATTTCAAATGAGAATTTCTCTAAGTACGACTTTACAAATTCAAAGAGATCGGAGTCAAGGGTTCCGCGTCGCGAGTCAGTCAAAATCTGATCTCGGAAATCGATGGTGTTTTCGGGCTCCAGAATGGTAGTAAAACTCTTTACATCGCTAAAATCATCTAAGTTCCAGTTCGAACTAGTTACCCAACAAGGCTCTTATTATCTAGTTGATATTTTACGCAGCATCTTGAATTACGCTTTCGAAATCTGAATCATTCTTTCAAATAAACTTCCTTTTGAGATTAAACTGAGGCACGTCCTTTTCGCCCTTATTTCTGCGTATTAAACTAAGCTGAAAAATAAGGCATGAAACAAACAGCATTCCTTCAGAACACGTGCAAATCAATACAATTTTAACTACGCATTTGATTATGAAATTTCTACAGAGCC
>CAKNWW010201026.1:0-13472 GCA_932074435.1 Andricus kollari
AAAAAAAAAATAATAATGTAGACCCTAACTTACAAAAATGCAAACATTTCCTGAACGAAAACCGGCCATAAGGGCCCTTATCATGCGGACGCCCACATATTACTAGGTACTACTAATATTATTTAAATTGCAAATAATAATGGTATAATTATCAATAAAGTAACATCAATTTTTATACACTGCGTGAAATTTGGTTTTTTACTGATTCACAGACTTAAAAATATCTCAAGTAAGAAATGGTTTTGGCCACGTAACCCCCCCCCCCCCACAAAAACTTCACATAACTTATGGAGGGCCCCTAATCAAATTAGTAATTTTTTACTAATCTTTATTAGCGCGCTTTTTTTTAATTGAATTGGTAGAATTTCACTGAGTAATTACTGAAATTTCACTAATTTAGATTTAGAGAGTGAGCACATCTTGTTAGATATCATAATAATTGCGCGTGGGAGTAATTATTTTCGTCTGGTGACTGGCGGTGGAAGTGGAAGCGAGAAAAATGAGAAGGGTTCTAATATAAATGAATGTTTCTGTAGAGGGACATAGTGGACAACAACATTTTCTGTAGCTTCCCTTAACATTGCACATTGCTAAACAATGGACCGATGTAATGGCTACAAGTTTTCATGTAAAGTGATGGTAGTAATTTCAATAAATCTACTAAGTGGTCAGATATAAGGGGGCCTATGAATACCTCAATAAATTAGTCTTATACGTCCAATTTGATGAAAATGAGACTTTAGTGTTCACTTTTACGTATTTCCCATAGCGATGACAAATGGTAAACTGCTACATTCAGTTATATTACTGATATCATTCCGTTTTCAGGATTATTAGACTTTTATTTCAGAGAAGAATTCTGGAAAATAATATTCTAGAACAAAAGAAACATTTAGCTGATACTTTGTAATTTTTCTAGGTATTATATCATATTCTTAAGAATTTCTTCAAATTAGAAACATAGTTACATATCACAGTGATTTCTAATGGTGGCTGTGAAATTAGAAAGATGTTGAATGTTCCGTTTAATTCTTTCATATATGGATAGCTCTTTGCTTGTATTCATCCTCATATCTTAATTTTTCATTAATGCAATATTAAGATATATTATATAGCAAAAAATAATTGAAAGTGTGTAAAGTAATATGTTCAATTATAGTTTTCAAGTATATTTTAATTTGGCTCAATTCACGGAAACGAAAATTTATCATTACTGAAACGACTAATTAATGATTACAAAACTGTGTTTGAACTCTATGGGTGTCTTCGAGGACAAATATTTTCAAGAAAAAATGTAACGATAAAAAATAAATTTTATTGTTGAGCAAACCGAATATTTCACTCTGCTGATAGTGCGTTTCGTAATCATTTGAGAAGGTTTTGTTAAATTCAAGTCACGTTTGTTTGTCATTTATGAGACTATAAAATACATATATGACCGAATCCAGTTCAAATCATGCAGGCAGGCCGCCAGGTGACATTTTCTGGTTTTTACATCATCACGAAATCGGAAAGTCTTGTATAACAAGCAAGCAGCAGTAATAAGTTTTAAAAGTTTGTATGTATTGAAAGAATATATGTACCATTCTTGGTTCTGTCTAATATATATTTATAATGTTTCAAATATTTTAGAGGATATAAGACGAAAATTTGAAGACATATCAGAGATCATGACGATCCCACAATAGTCTTCACCAAAAAAGATGGTAAGTTGCACCAAATTAGAAAAATATTAAAAATCATTTCATTTTGTTTAAAAAAGATCCAAATGTAGGTAATCTGCTTGACTATTAATTATCTAGAATTTTTCAAGTTTGTATCAAATCGAAAAATGGCATTAAGATCATTTCTAAGTCTTGTTGCAATCTATTAAAAACCTATATCTCAAAATAAATCAGAATTTTGAAAAAGAGATAATTTTTTTTATTTTGTGACTTATCACACAATTTAATTGGGAAAATTTCTAAATATATTTGATATATAGTAAAAATATCGACTGAAATTTTTTGCTTTACTAGGAAAACACTTTTTTTTCAAAAAGTTGAATCATTTATCAAAAATATGCCATTTTTGTTTTTAAGAGATCCGTAAGTTTAAATCGTTATTTTTTTGAACGGAATCAAAGCCTACGGCCTAATGTCTCTATTTAGTTAAAAAAAAAAAATGTTTTTTTATTTAACATTATGTTTAAAAAACATACCTATTTCTTATATGCTGTTCAATTTTGTCCACATAGTTTTATTTTTTAAAGAGAACCGTATCTATAATCCAATTATCGATGGCGAAGCGCGAGTGTCGCAATGAGGTTTAAATCACAGCTTCCGATTTAAGTTACAATATTTATGATATTTGAAAAAATGTATTTCAAATGCACGCATTAAACGTACGAAAACGAGCGCGAAGGGCGAAAGCGTACCTGCGCGCTCAAACTTGGCGCGAAGCGCCGCGCACACAGCGCGCAACAAAAATGTGCCCGCGCAGAGGGCATATGTTTTTTTTTAATTTAGAAAATATTTAAAATTCATAACTTCTTTATTTTTATCGAATTATAAAATGTTAAAAGGGCAATTTGTAAGTCTTTTTGTCATCCACCAGATACTTTGAGAAAATTTTCAGAAACTCTTACAAGCTCGGTTTAAAATTTTTTAAATGCTCTAAACCTTTTAATTTTGATTGACTTAATCTGGTTAACGAACTATTACTAATTTAATTAAGCAATTCAATTGCTTTCAATACTCTTTCTGTGGTTCCTTTGATTCTTCCAAGTTTTGGGTTCAAAACTCTCTGATGATTCATTCTCTTAATTTTTATCGGAAATATATTTTACGTATTTTTATGCAAAATGTCATCCAGTACGAGGTGAATAAGTTATTCATAGCTTAGGTTGGGATATCAAGGTGATTTGTTTGCATAACCCAACAAAATCAGTCGTAGTTTTTTTGTCTATGATAGTTGGTAGCAATAACTTGTAGAAATGGTAACAGGGATCCGACCGGGAGCCTGCCGGATATCCCCAGTTTAAGTCGGGCGCCGGCCGGGGACACTGGCCGGGAGCCGACTAAAAACGTTATGGTAAACTGGTCGGAATCCGGCTTTTATATCGGCCGGGATCCGGTCGGATAACCCGACCGCAGAGCGGTTGAAAAATATTGCTTCAGGCGCGAAATTGGTAACTTGGTTTGTCTTTTAAGGGTCATCGTAAAGAATACGGTGAACTTTAAATGTAAAATCAAGTTAACAAATTCTCGCGAGGAAATTAGAGTAGAGTTTCAATTACTGATGCTAGAATCTCCTAGAAATTATTTTATTTTGGAAACCACGAGGTGATTTGCGGATAAGAAGGAAGAAAGGAAAAAATGAATACACAACACTATACTTTAATATAAAATAATAATTATTCGCGCAGTAAGTGGAGTTTTCAAACTGATTACTGAAATAAGGTTGATTTTAATAACGGATTTTATTTGCGAACTTCGAGGAGACGACGCGACATGAGTGCAACGTGCATTCTCGTTTGAGGTGCTGCGAAACTGAAACTTGCAAGTGTCTACGCCGACGCCAGGCGCAGAAGGCATCAGACATTGCAGTAAATTTGAGAGTGTACAGACTAAAAATAGTCTGAAAATAGAGATAATTGTGAAAATTGTAACAATTCTGCTGTTGCACATTGCAGAATCGATAACAGTTTTATTTAATAAATTAAAACATTGGAAAGAATTAAATGTTTTTTTAAGAATTTAAAAAAGCTAATTTCTGTTGTATTAATCTAATAAATCTTTACATCATACTTTTCAAATGATAATTCATCTAGCATCCGTAAGTACGTCTTTGATAATGTCACAGCTCTTAGAAAATGTGTCATTTCTACAAAAAAAGTATCCTGACCAGCGCCTGGTCCGCTCCCGACCATGAAGTCTAAGCAGGGTCGGCCCGGCCAGTAACCGGCCGGCTCCCGACTAGGTGATTAGAGATCAATGTACACGGAAAAAATTAGTTGTTGAAATTTTAAATGACTGAGTCAACCACTCTAGGATAGGGCCAAACGTATGTCATAAATTTAAAGTATCGTCGTTAGAAACTTTGATTGATACATATTTAAAAAGTAGCAAGAATCGTAGAAAGTACAAAAGACTTTGAATGAAAATGTGAAGACCAGAATAATAGAGTTCTTGAAACACACATACACTAATGCTTCGAAGCCAGTCAATGAAACTTTCGATGACCCCTAACGAGTTTTTAGAAGAACTAATATTCCTAGATTGTATTCCAATAATTCTATGACTTTTTTCACTTTTTCCATGAAGTCTGCGGTTCTTAAATAAAAATTATATGAGATTCTAAAGAAAGTGTCCTATCCTAGAATGGGTGACTAGTCAAGTGAAGTTTCGACAACTTATTTTTTCCATGTAGCCCGGTCGGTTGCCGACCATGAAATCCAGCCTGGAGTAGCCCGGCCGGGATACGAGCGAAAACATTGTTGTAGTAGGGCCAACCGAAGCCATTTCTGCACGGGTCGTGCAATTATTATAACGCATTGCAAAATAATCACTGTATGAAAAAAAATCTGGGCCGGATCAGACCCGTGATGAAACGCACGGACCAGCCTGAGTCGAACTTGTTAGCCCGATCGGTGTGCCGGGTCAGTGCCAAGTCGTTACCCTATCACGTCCCGATTGAGTTATATTAAAAATTATGGGGCATTTTCAATCTAAATAATACACTATACAAAATTTCTTGGGAAATTTTCCCCAAAATTGTGTTGACGCTAATTTCCACACATTTTGTGGAATTTTTCCAAAAATTTATTAGGGAAAATTCCCAAAAATTTGATGGAAATAGCCTTACGTTATTGTTGATCATCATGTTCTTGATCACGGTTGCCTCTGCGCCATGTAAGTATGCTTTGCTTCGCGTCGACTGCTTTCTTAAACACTCGACGCGTCATTTCTGTTTCGAGAGAGGCGACACGTCGCGCGCCCTGGCGAAGTTCTCATAAACTACCAGCTCAGAGCGGCAAGAAACCGTATCGTGGTACATAGTATACTAGACTTACCTGATAAATCAAAAACTTTTTTTTTAGATTTTGATTATAATTTCAGTCTTTCAGAATGCATACGCATCGGAATTTTCACAAGAATAAAAATTAACCACTGATGAGGGCCACCATCGTGCGCCGAAACGTTTGGTTCAATTAAGAATTGACTGAATTATTTTGAATTATACTGAATTATATTGTGCTAGTTTATCAAATATTTTAGAGCAAAATATCTTGCTGAACATACGGTTATTCAAATAATTGAAAATATGTACTCACTGTCTACATCGACCCAGTGATGCACAGTAAATTCCAAAAATATTTTCTGTCTGAAATTGGACAAGAGTGTTCCAAACAATTGAAAACTACAGTTAACCAACATCGGATAATTGTAGTCTTCAATTGTTTGCAACGTTTGAATCCATTCTCAGGCAAAATAGATCTTTGGGATTTACTGTGTGGCCACTCTCCCCTACTGCAAAAAGTGAGATGCCGTATTACTATAATTTCCACGTTTTTTTTAAACAATATATTGTTATTTTTGTGCCAGGAAGTGGAAAATAGGAAAATGATGGTTTTATATGAGTGCAACCTAGCCTTTAAAAATATAGCATTAGTTGGAAATTAAACGATCTTGAAGTTAGCTTTTGAAACTATTAATAAAAATCTTTCGAAAAATATATTAAAAATAATATTAATTTAATGGTAAATTATAAAAAGTATTAAATCATTAGTACTGATCCATAATTAATTACCCCACCGGCAGCTTAAATGAAATTTAAAAAAAACTTAGGTCTCTCAGTCTATGTTCAATTCATTCATAAAATTCCGGTAAATTTACAAAAACTTTAACAAATTAAAAAAAATGCCATAAATGATTAAATTATAGCAATTTTTCAGCACTACGGGTATGAATTTCTTGACCCTTCAATGTAATGTGTACATTTCATATTATCTAATATAGCGTCTAGTCGTCCCGAAAAATTGGGGGAGTTGGGAAAGGGGATGTACCACAGTATGGTCCCGAAATTTCTGGACGCTAACCGGGAAATCACTCTTATTTATTTAAATCATTTATTTATAATTATTAACCAGATAAATGAGAATATGCTCCTTTTTGTACAGTCTTAAAACTTCCAGATTTTACATAACTTGCTACGAATTACGAAAACCTTTTTTTACCAAGGGAAATCACGATGCGTTTCTTTTCGTTAAGTTCCGCAAGAACTCGGGGGTGTAGTGCATTCTGCTCAAGCATTGTTATCATTTCTCTCACTTCCACTTGTCCTCAGAGGACTAGTTTATCTCACGCAGCTAGCGGTCTAGAATTCAAGGACCATTTGGTTGTCCTAGATCAACGACTGTACATCAGGTAGCATTTGCTAGCTTTCCTCGGGGCGATTAATTTCTCTGGTTTCGCTACAGACGAGACCCATACGGATGGTGAAGGGGCAAAATGGAGAGCGAGAACACAGGGTCGAGGATGCGATGTTCGCTGAAGAAGGCGCTTTTAAAAATAAGTTATCATTAGCTCCTGCGACATCATCCTTCCTCCTATTGGAGGACGAGTATATAGTCGATTGCGGCTCGAGGGTATTTGATCGATGGCTTCCACTTCTTTCTCATACACTACTTCTTTCTTGTTCCACTTCCTTCGCCACCTCTTCGTTTTACTCCTCCGCATCTTTTTCACTATCTGTCCCTTGACACACCCCCAAAACTCCTCTTTTTCCGCCACTGGTTTGAAACCTTGACAGGTTAGAGTGGAAATAACACACGTGTCGTTTGTCACTCGATGTCGAGGCTAACCACTCCCGTCGAGGGAGACTCTTTTCCCTAGATCGTTAAGTGCGAATTTCCGCGGGTGCAAGCTTTCACGGGTGGGCGAGGTTAAAGTGTCCTCCAGACTCTGACAATGCGCGAAATTCTGTCTCAATAACGTCGTTGACTTCCACGAGCTTAATTAAGGAAAAAGAAATGTTTTTGATTTCTCTAATTTAAAATCACACCAAATTCCAAAGTTTCACTTTTTGACCCATAAGGGTGTCATGGAGAAAAATGGAGATCAGAGGTTCACTAATGGTTACTGTAGTTTCCATTTTAAAAACAAAAAAACACATCGAATTGTTCTCCACTGATTCTCGGATGGTTAGAAGAGAGTGTGACGTGGATCAGTAACGATTACTGAACTCAAATAATTGGGCATTCCACGACTCGTCCTAAAACCTGCATCATACAATACGACATTACACGCACGACATGGCCCTTCTAGACCCCTCGTGGTGACGATATTTAGTTGCTCACCACTAGCGCACTGTTAGCCCACTAGTATTTTCCTTACTTGGAAAAACGCATATCCATAAAGTCATTGATTATACTCGACTGGCGGAATACAAAAGGGAAATGTTGGAACTATTAGTGCATTATGAAACTATGAATAGCTGGTATGGAATAGGCTGGTAGTCCCAACGTATTGTTCTTGTTGTTGAATCCAAAAAACTATTTTCTAAATGATTTCCTGACTTTCCAGTCCGATCATTTCCGAAGAGTTCATTTACAGTTCACTTTTGACTTTATAAAGGATAAATTATTGTTTGTTTCATTTTGAAATAATATTCAAATGTGCACGGGTGCAACAAAATAGCGCTTCTCACACACATTTCAATGGCTTTAAACCGATAAAGTGTGTATTTGAATTAAACCTACTGACGACGTAATGATTAAGTCAACTGAAAATTTTAATTTTATCACTCTACAATGAAATTGAAAAGGATATAATAGGCAAAAACTATTTTTGAAGTTAACGTGAAAAACTGACATTTCGTACAATTTTAACATTTTTTTTGTGAAAAAACTACTTTACGTAACATGTTAAAATTTACACTATCACATGAACTGTTCCCACGGGGGTGCACAAGGGTAACTGTACGTACGATCGCGTCATGAAAACAGGTATGAGGACGAGTCGTGGACCAACCCGAGTAATCATTACTAAACCCATGTCACACTTTCTTGTTAAGATATAAAAATCTTGATGTTGATTGTACAATATGCACATAGTATATCCTTAAGATACCCAGATTCTTAAAGCTTCTTGAGAATAAGTAGCTGACTTGTTTCTATTAACGAAAAAGAATTTTTCTAAAGACAACTTGCTTTTATCTTTCAGGACACAAGACGTTCTTACATCCTCAGGATAATAATGTCTTTTTGGATCAAGAATTCACATAACATTAGAGCTATACTGAATTTAAAAATATTCTCCCCCGGGAAACGCTAAATCTCCTAGATTCGCAATTCGACCATTAAACGCAATTAAAATAATACGTTCCTACTGAGGCCTCTTTTATATCTAAAGTACATAATACAGATTCCAACTGAGAAAATTGGAAAATTCCAGAAATTCATTTTCAAGATTGTAAAATCCAGATACAATTAAAGTGCATTTTCCTTCTCGAGGACATAAGTGACTTTCTAACTCTCTAACTTGAAACTGTCTCGTTCAAAAAGTTCCTTTTAAACGATATCGCGAAGACGTGGCATTAGTGGATATGGGCTGGAGAGCTTTGGACTGTCACAAAAGTTATAGCTCGCTTCCAAGCTCTGAGGCACGTGAGGGAAAACGTGGGTACTCGTTTTGATCTCTTCTCACCTCGTGAAATCTCCTTCTTCACTACACGATTGTCCGCTTTATAACGTATTTTTATACAAGGTGAGTTAAAGCTGGCAATATAGAAAATTCTGAGTGAATTCAAGAGAATGAAACAGTACTTTCTTCAGTTTGGCTGAATAGAGTTTCTTCAAAAGAAAAGAATATTATCTTGAGAAAGGATCACATACCAGGTATTAGATTCCTTAAGAAACTTCCAATACAATCACAGTAAGCCTCGGGATATCAAACCGTTTCATATAAATCTGATTATCAACTGAATTAATTTGTGCACAACTTCACTCATATTTGTCGAGTGGCAAGTGGCAGTTGTTATAGTTTTTACTAAAAGTTGTAGGTCAGTCATGACCGACATAATATTTCTAAGACAAGAAATGTTTCAAAAAATTTTGAATTTCAGGGTGCGATAAAAATTTCAAGTTTTCTATATTGGGCTATAAATCTCTTTAGTTCTGGAAATCAATTAATTTATTTTCAAAAGTGCTTCTTCAGATTTACCTAGTTCCGACTCCCACTTCCGAAAGATTTACAATAACCTAGGACCAACAGAAAATGTTTTAGAAAGCGTTGTATTGTCCACAAAATACATTAGTCTTCAACAAATAGTCGAATTTGCAACCAAAAATGGAATGGTCAAATTTTTTGTTACAAAAATTAATCTACAACTAATAAAACATTTTTTTAACATAATAGTTACATGTTCAGTTAAAAAAAATAATTTTTAATAAAAAAAACAATTTTCAACAAAGTACTTAAATTGTCAAACAAAGAGATAAATTTTTTAACTTAAATAATAAATCTTCAACCAAAAAAATATAATTCTTAACAGAGTTAATCAAATTTCAGTCAAGTAGATGAATTTTGAATAAAACAAGATAAATTCTCAACGAGGAATGTAATAGTTGATAATTCAACCCAAAAAACTTTCATTTTAAATAAAAAACAGTTGAATTCTGTCAATAAAGATGAATTTTCAATAAAATAGTTAAATGCTTAACCGAAACAGATGAAATTTCAACCAAAATGAATGACTTTCAAATAAAATTTTTGAATTTTCTACAAAACAATTTAATCACCAAGCAATTATTAAAATTAAAAAAAAGATTACATAATTCTCAACTAAACAGAATTAACTTTCAACCAAAAATAGATGGATTTTCAACCAAAGAGATGATATTTATATTGACAGATATGATTTTTCAAACCACAACGACGAATTTTCAACAACAGACTTCCATTTTGAACGAAGAAAGATTTTTCAGTCTTGGTTGGTAAATTGGTAGATTTTCAACAAAATAATTAAATTTTCAACCAAATAATGAAATTTGTAACCAAAAATAGATGGTTTTTCCATCAAAGAGATGAATTTTCAACTAAAATTATGAATCTTGAAATTAATTTTCTATCTTGCTAAAAGTGTTTCTATGGATTTACTTATATCGAAGTTCAAATAATTGTTGAAACTTAATGATTTTTCGTTAAAAAAAATGGGAAATTTCTCAGAAAACTTAGGTTTCAATGTGCACGTAAACGGTCATGACTTGTATGTGGCGTAACAACTGACACTTCACAGTTGATGCTTACGAAAAATCGTGACAGGCAATTGATTTTGAGATGCGGATCATTCTGATGCGCAATTGGCTGATCAAATACAAATTTCGAACCCTGTATAAAAGCGTTGCATATCATTTGGATCCAGTTTCGGGATCAAATTGATCAACTTGCATTTACTATAGAGACAATACGCGCGCTTAAAGGTTGGTCTAAATAAGAGTGGTAAAAGAACTCCTACTTGATGATCAACCTGCACGTTTTCGCATGTTCACTGCCTCTTTGCGAAACATTGTACAGAAAGTTAAATCCATGAGAGATACCTTGACATTCGCGAGCACCGATGCGTACTGCTTTTCTGCTTTGCACTTTACAAATTGTTAGTACCATCACCTTTTTCGAAGTAGGTGCCTTCACCAGGATCTACAGACGAAGCCACTACAGGATGATGTAAAAGTTGCATGTTAGCCCTAATAGACCATCCAACCTGGTACTATTTATCATTCTGAGTAGCTAGATACGTCTTATTTGAAGAGGTGAATGAATTAAGGGTTGTAGGTGGAAGAAACGCCATAAATCTGAAACTCGTTGAGTATTTGCTGCCTTCCCTATATTTAAAGCTAAACCTAAGCTAAGCCAAATATAAAATCAATATCGAAATAAAAACGTGTACTCCATTTTTGCATTAGGATTAACGCAGGAAAGAAGAAATTTAGATTTCAAATCATAAGATTTCCACGTTGAATCCATTTAGCTTCAAGTATTAGCTTTCAAAATTAGCCAATAAAAATTAAAAATTAAAAATTAGCCAATAAAAAACGTATATTTTGAGGCTTTTAAGCATAAGACTGTTGCGAAATTAGTGAGTATAAAAAACTACTAACATATAATGGGAAGCACAATTTCAAAATTGTATTTCGGCATAGCTTTATGGTGCGAGAAACGAAATTTTGTGAAACATAATTTGGATATTGCAACCGCAAATCCATTTTGTTTTACTTAGTTTACAATATCGTCGGAAAGTATGTATGAAAACCCTTCTTTTTCAGCTATTGCAAAAGTGTCGTGTGATTTTTTAAAAGCATAAATTTTAAGTTTTCTCGCTATAGTAGAGAAAAAACTAATAAAATTATGCTTATAATAATCTTAAGTTGAATACCAAATGTTAACTTTATGAAAACATATTGTAAACAAATTCCAATTTCTATGTTTTTCAAAAATGTCAATACCTCTAAAAATGTCTAATATTTGTGAAAGTTCTTGGTCTCATTTTAAAGGTAAATCTGCACAGTGTTTTGCTAACTTACTAACACAATTTGTCGTCGATTCTATCCTAAAGTCAAACTTAGTACGAAAATGTCGTAAAATTTAAACAAAGACTCCACGCATCAATTTTGAAAAATCCAAATATTAATATTTTTAAAAATATTCCTGACTTTTATTTAAATATGGCATTTATATTGATTATTTTTTAACTCTTGTAAGTAATGTCACATGCTTGAAATTTTACGACTTTTTTGTACCAACCTTAACTATATAAATACTGTGGATACGTGCCTTTATGATGAAATGAAGACACTTTAAAAATGTTTATTATTTTCAGATTTATTGGCATTTATCGAAAACACCTAAATCTGACATTCTTTAATTATATTTATAAAATTAACATTTTGCCTACAACTTGGGCATATTGGACGCGGAATTTTACTAGCTGTTACTCCGAAAATTGATTTCAAAATTGTTACATTTCTACGCCTTCAAAAATCTATCTTCAATTATAAATTAGTCAATTTCCCCATTTTAAAAGACCTTCATCTTATAATATCTTATAACTTAGCATGACATCTAATTATTCTCATCTAGTTAACAACGCTAATATCAAAAATTACGTTCAACTTTCGAAGTTTTATATAGAAAATTAATAATTGTTGAAGGCCTTCAACTTAAAATTGTTCCATTTTGAATGATTCAATTTGAAATTATATGCAGTCATTAAAAGTTTAAAAGATGTATTTTTTTCATCCAAAATTATTTCTGTCCCAACTTCCAATTGTTTACAATTGAAAATTGTCAAATTTTGAGCTTTTTAATTTAAAAATTCTCATATCAGTTTCCAATGATTCAATTGAAAATATTTCAGGACCCTCTTTAATTTTAAGTTGCACTTTTTTAAATTAAAAATTATCTGAACGATTTTAATGTTCAGGTTCTTAAAACTGTCCAATTTTAAATTGGAATCGACGCAGTTTCAAAGAATTAAAATAATATTTACTGTCATATCTCAGTTTACTCACAGTTTAAAAAAATGTTTGGTCATACTTGTATCTTATTTTTTCTCGGTGCAGTGGCCGCCATAAAACAATTGTCTAGTTCAAAAAATTCCTATAAATTATAGTAAATTTGAAAGCTGACACAGCGCCAAACTCCTTTACAAGAGGAGCAAAGTACTGTATAGCTTTTGCTCATTTGATTAAAGACAAATAATTTTGAAATCATCTTAAGGTACTATCAGGCTCTACTTAACAGTGAAAAGAACATCTTGAAAGACGCAAAGACTTCCGAAAAAAGCTCTTATGAAAGGGGTGGCAAACCCCAAAAAAAGACGGAGCTGAGAAAAACATAATGTTATATAATAACGCTATTAAACCAGGAAAAGGTTAGTCGAAAAGAAGCAATGAGTTTGGACAAAAAATGATTCAAAATCGATTTCGAGGGTGATATTGAAAAATCATGGTTGCCTTAAACTAATTCTCCTTGTAATAAAGCGTGTATCGATACTTCTTTTCGCGCAGAATAGTTTTGCTTGTACATTATAGAGAAGAAAACGTACACCTGATCACACTACTACAATACACGACTCGTGGCACTCGCGTCATTGTGCATTTCAATTATAATTATATTTCAACCACTTCCAAATCGAACTAGACCATAATCTTCTACAGGGGCATGAGCTTGTTCACATAACTGATATAAGCAAATAAAACGAATTCCCGAAATTTGACAATTACGCCCATATGCCGTGTCACATTTCTACTTATTTTCATCATAAATGATAAAAGGCGCAATATATGGACCGTTCCAGTTATTACCTGTATGAGTACGAGCATATTGTCACCCAAAGCACGGGTATGATATTATACGCCAGTGCCATAGTAATTTGTGAACTGATTCGTCCTACTTGCATGCCAAAGGGAGTCTCTTGTCTCGATGAGTATG
>CAKNWW010201028.1:0-16299 GCA_932074435.1 Andricus kollari
AAAAGTTGATTTCGGATAATGTCGGGGCCAGCGAAACGTTTCGCTGGCCCGGCCATGGTGTTCGCCGAATATGGGGTAGTTTTGAGGGATTGATGTTGGTTGAACAAATTTGAACAAATCAATAAGAAAATAATAAGCCCATAGAAAGTTGATTTTGGATAATGTCAGGGCCAGCGAAACGTTTCGGTGGCCCGGCCATGGTGTTTGCCGCATTGGGGGTAGTTTGTAGGGGTTGAAGTTGGTTGCACAAATTTGAACATGTTAAGACGAAAATAGTAAACCGATAGAAAGTTGATTTTGGATAATGTTGGGACCAGCGAAACATTTCGCTGGCCCGGCCATGGTGTTTGCGGATTGAAACTTCCGAACCCGCAACATTATCATCAGGTCAGGATATGATAGAGGGCACGTACACCATAAGAAAGGAAATAGAGGAAGAAGAGATGTTTATCTTAGAGATCATCAAAAAAATGACAGACGTAGCGTCGGCTATGTCAAACGCGGCCGGTAGGCAGAAAAAAATTTGCAAGACCGTGAAAAATGGGATCAAACATATAGAGGATTTGATTCAACAGCTGATACCGAACAGGAAGGAGCAGAACAGCGAGATCGACCATTTATGCGGTCTGACTGGTCTACTCCATTCACATGCCCATACCAATAGTTCGGGCACTTCAAAGACACCAGCATCGTTGGCGAAAAGAACAGCAAGTAGCCCTATTGAAAACCAGGTGGTCACTCCGACCGAGAAGGAAAAAGCTTGAAAGAGGATGGTCTCAAATCAGGAAATGAGAACAAAAATCAGCGACTGATAGCAGCTGAGTAATATCGGACAAAAAATCAAGTCACAAGGTACAGACACGGATATCCGATCCATCCGTCGAACGCGTGGATGCGGCGTTTTAATGGAGCTGGGAAAAAGTACGAAGGATACGCAAGCCTTTGTAAGTTCCGTAATGACATCAGTTGGAGAGGGGAGCGGGCAGGAGACTGGTACACAGATTAACTCTGGAAATAATGGATCTTAATAGCATCACGACCAAGTAAGATGTGGAAGAAGTTTTGAGACGTCACCTTGAGGGAAACGCTGGAGACCTCATGGTGACTGACTGCAAAGGACCGGACTGTACTGCTCTGTGCTATAAATGTGGCAAGGAGGGACGCAAGGCGGCCATCTGCTGAAAGGAGCTGCATTTCGTCCTGTGCTCAGAAAAGAGCTGACGCACAGAGCCCTTGAATCATGTTCTTGGCTCAGGTAAGTGCTCGGTATTTCTTGAGGCCCTAGATCGGGTTGAAGTCAATAAAATAAAATGATTACATAGTCCAAGCCAACTTAAATAGGAGTAAAACTGCAAGCGACCTTCTTACGCAACTTACGTACGATGAGAAGGCCGATTTACTGATACTTAGCGAGTAGTACCAGGACAGAGCGTTTACTGCATGGTTTTCGGACCAACTGGGCACTGCTTCGATATGGGTGACAAACATAGACAAGGTGCCAGTTGAAAACCACGGAGATGGCGACGGATACGACTGTGTAGAGTGGGGCGTGGCGTATATGGACTCCAGGCTTAAGGCGTCCAAACAAAAAGTAAAATGGAATGCCGCGAAGATGGACAAGCACGTCCGGCCTATTTGTAGTCGGACGAGATTGCAAATCGCCGAAAGGAATGTTTCGTCATAAGGCTTGTGAAGAAGAAACGACCAGTCGAAGCAGCACGGAGAAACGCAGCCTTTAAACAAGCTAAGAAGGAACTGGTAAAATCAATAAAAAAAGCAAGATCCTTGGATGGCAGAACATCAAGGATGCAGGTGAGAACCGAAGTGGTGCAGACCAAGAAAGCGGTGAAACATCTTGGCGTCCTGGTCGACAGTAAGCTCACTTTTTGGGAGCAGATAAAACGTGCAGCTGATAAGGCGTGCACAGTAACGACGCATCTCAGCCGGCTAATGGCCAACATAGGAGGCCATTAGTCTTTTAAGCTTTTGCTAAATTACTGGGGTTTTAAGCTTTCACCTGCAGTCGTATTTCGCGTATGAGATTTAATAAATATCTCTTCAGACATTCTCTTTTTTCGACTCCTGCCGAAATCGGAGGTTAAAATTCTGAACCGCTTCCGTGGGTGCCTGTCTACAGCTTTCTAATTTGCTCCTTAACGCAGAGACTGATCCAGTTTGTTTCAAATTTTGGACCAAGTTTTCGTAAAGATCTTCATACGAGTCGATGGCCGTACATCTTACAGCTCTTTCCGCATTTCCTTGGATTTTTGAAGCTATCACGAAGTCTAATAAAAGATCATATGATGAACGAGATGATTGCGTACTTCCCTGTTCTGGTAGACAGGATCTAGGTCTTAGGGGTTCGCGGGGGGCATAGCCGTAGCAGGGTAGTTGGGTGCTTCCCTGTTATAATAACTAGGCTCTTGGTTTTGAGGATATGCGGGGGGTGCTGGCCGAGTGGGGTGTTTAGATATTTCTCTTATGTAAAAGTTAGGCTCTTGGTTTTGAGGATTCGCGGGGAGCGCGGGCCCAACGGAGTGATCAGGTGTTTCTCTATTGTAATTGCTAAGTTTTTAATTTTCTGGAACTGCGTAGGACCTAGAGCAATCAGGGCGGTTGATTCTCTCTCTATGATAGATAGGCTCTCGATTTTGATAAATAGCGCTTCCTCCTTCATCGTCGTCCGACGTTATCTCCGGAATCCTCCCTATCTGTCTGTATCTGGCTTCTCACTCGGACTCGGCTGGCTAAGGTTCTAATTTCTCCAACCCTGTTTACGTTTTCTCTTCTCAAAAAGTTCTTACCAATTTCTAAAGTAGTCACCTTGGCTAAGATGGATTGCAGCATCTGGTCTGTTGTTGGGGAAGTCGGAGTGGATGTGGGGGATGCCATTGTCGCGGTTCTAAAGGGTGTGTTCATTTAGTCTACAACGTCCGTCGAGTCACAGTCGCTAGTTTAGGTATCATAATCTACGGATCTGTTCTTCCTGTACGCGTGGAAGGCCAGGTTTGCTATTTTATATAATTTTGTCAAGAAAAGGATATCCTTCACGTTCGCTTCACGATTTTCGTTCTACTTTAATTTTTTTTTTCAACTTTTCGCTTGATGGAAATTGAAATTGGAACTATCTGCAGAGTAGCAAGCATATGAGAAACCTGAAAAACTGTCAACAATTTAGTATCGACTGATAAACGCCTTCAACTTGCGCAGTAGTAAAATTTACTTTAAAAAATTCTTATTTTCATAGCTTCGATATTTTTGTGTACGTAATTTTATTATGTTTTGGAGGTCTTGAACTCATTTCCAAATGTACAGATTTTTACTTAAGAGTTCTCTAGGCGATAATTCATGTTTCATAGAAGAAAATTTGGCAAATATAGAAAATCATAAATGTAAACACATTAAATTTAAGAAAAACTGAGTTTTGTGTTTCTTGAAATAATTTTGATTCATTCTACTCTGAAAGATAATCATAACATCTGAGGGCTTTTGACTAATAAAAATATACTAGAAAAAAAATTGGTAAGGCCAGGGAAAGGGCGCCAGTGGTTGGCACTATCCTAGTCGTGCACACACCTCTCTAATTTGCTTTAAATAGTAGAAAAATGCAAATATTTAACGTGATGTGTTCGAATACCTTTTTCGATTTGATCAAACGTCGATCCGCTATATATGTATCCCATCTTCGTCCCCATTCGGTTTCGGTTTCGATTCCTTTGGAATAGAACTGAACACGGTGGGCTTGAATCTCAGACAGGTTTGACAAAAATGCCAAAGGAAACGGGCAACGGAGATTTGTTCCTGGGCCCCCAAAGGTGTAAAATCCGTTGAGTTTGAAATCCTATCTGCTAAATTGAGAAAAATATCTCAATTTTTAAAAAGAAATAAAAAATATCAAAATATTGCATATTATCACTTAATTTTCATCAAGTATAGGCCGATGCAAATCGGTTTATAATTACCTAACCCAGTCCTTATAGATGTAAAGGATTTATAATGGAGGGATCTTTTGTTTATCATGAAAATGTCTAATTATCTATTTAAATACTTATTTAAATTACATGTCTTTAATTTAATTTACAAGCGTCGAGATGAAAAGTGGACAACGGCACTTTTCAGTCTCTCTAAGTATGTCGGATCATCAATAATGTTTATTATTGATTCACCTGGCTGTTCTGACGGTAGTAAATTCCAATTTTTTTCATTCCTGTGATTCAAAATAACTCTTGATCTGGGGTCGCCTGTATTTAAACTGAGTTCCTCATTCTCCTTACAGATATCATCGATATACTGGAACTTCCGTTTTAACGTAGATGTTACTACTTGATTTTGCTGATTTTCAGGTAATTTTTCCAGTAATTTGGCCATACTCTGAGCAGTCTTGGATGAACCATTATGACTAATACAAGAATGTTTGACTCCTCTGCCTATTTGTTGAAAATACTTCGTAAAAATCTGGATTTCTTCAGGAGTCTTATCTGATATTTTATCTGATGCACCAGAAACGTGGATATCATCTGACTTGGCATACAGGCCGTTCAAGGCATTAACTTGATTTGATTTTTGACGCTCGCGTGCTCTTCCTTTCTAGACCGGAGTGTGACTAGTACATCAAGCTACACGATGAATGTAACAGTTGCATACGTTGCCTCTAGTTCGTACTGTTAGAATTATGTCTTCATAGTTCGGCATAGTTAGTTCATAGTTAGGCATAGAACAAAAATTTGGATTGATGAATTTTTTGATTAGCTTCTCAATTCTATCAGTGATATTGAATAGAGATTTGTTCTTGCCGAACCAAATATTCATACAACAAGCAGCGCACTTTTTCAATCAATTCGCTTCATGATCACACGTAATTCTCGATCTCATTAGGCTCCAAGGTTTGACTTTATGCATCATGTTAGTCGAAATGTGAAAGAAGGCATTCATTAAATTTTCATTCAAAACCCTTATACCCAGAACCAGAAATATGTTTATTTTGTAAAGTATTTGAATAAGTAAACTGGATAAACTCATTATAAACTGATTTGCATCGGCCTATACTTGATAAAAATTAAGTGATTTTACACCTTTGGAGGCCCAGGAACCAATCCCCGTTGCCCATTTTCTTTGGCATTTCTGTTAAGCCGATCGACGTTTATAACTTTAGATAAAGCTTTAATAAACGTTTTAGAAACATTTCACTATTGAAAAGTATTTTACTGTTCCGGAAAATAATTTTTGCATTAGTATTCAATATTAAATACTAACTGCCACACGAATTTCTAAAAAGAAATAATATTTTAAGTATACTTTTTAGTAAAACATGAATGCGCAGTGGTTATTGCAAGAAGGAGTAATGTTATAATTAATGCCATTTTTTGGGTAACATAACCTTAATAACCTAAAAATAAACAGAAAGCTATTGCGCATAGTCCAATAGTATCGATACTTTGGCATCGATCCTTTTTGGACCGATTTATGAACACTAGTTCGAATTACTCTTATGTTAGCAAAACGTGAAAGAAAAGCATTTTAATTTTCCTATTTTCCAAAGCAAAGTAGAACGGGATGCCGACGACTGGTGCAAATGGAATGCACTGGTGCTCTTACCAAATGTAACCAAAAAAAAGATGGACTGTTTTCCAAAACTTCATTTTCCTTTTTTCCCAAATTATCTTTTTCCAGCTGTTTAGACATAATTTCAAATTTAGGTGTTTTAAATCTCTAATTTTTCAATTATTTACATTTTTTTAAATATTTTACTGTAAAAGACACCAAGAAAGACCAATTTTGTTTTCATTTGATAGGCTCTAAAATTGCGTAAAAAATTGGCATTCAGTAGAAAAATACTAAAATTACGAAAGAACGCATCTTTCCAAATATATTTTCTAATGGGAAGAACAAAAGAGTTTATTAATTTATTCCAAATTAATCATACTATTCAGGATCCTCATGCGATAATTTTTCACGCAGTTCTGGTTTGGATGATAAAAATATCCTATTACATATTAATTCAATTTTTGAATTCTATCAAAAATATTGAGTTATTGCAAAAAATATTTGTATTAAATTAGCGGGAGTAATATTAAACATCACTGCTGACTTTGAAACGTGGTTACTCGTTCAAAAATGGAGCGAGAAATTTTCTTGAACAACCGTTGGATAATTTATTAAATTCCGCTTCTATTGACCTCTAATAGAGATATATTTGACTTTTTAAAGAAAATTCTCGAGATACGAATAAAAGTGTTAATTTTTCAAGTTTTATCCGAGAAACTCTTGCCTTTTTTAAAATTTGCACGTGGTCTATTCTCGTCAAAAAGTCAGAAATGTCTCTATAAGACGTCAATAGGTGCGGAATTTAATAGGCCTTTCAAGTTTTTTTTTCTTTTTTACTATTTCTAGCTTCTATTTGAACAAGGAACAACCTTTTGAATTCAGTAATGATTTTTAATACTATTCGCGCTGTCGTATTAGAAATTCCCGACGGTAGTGTAAATCGTTAAGAAAATAATCTGAAACACACTTTTTCATTTATTTTCATAACCAAATCATACTATTTAACAAAAAAAGATATATTCAATTTTTTTCCACTACCGTCGGAAATTATCGTGACGATCAGTGCGAGCGGCATTAAAAATCACTGCTGACTTTGAAACGTGATTAATTGTTGAAAAAAGAAGCAAGGAACTATTTTAAAAAAGCCTTAAATAGTTTACTAAATCTTGCTTTGCACGACTTTTAATAGTTATATTTTTGACGTTTTGGAAAGAATATATTACCTGAGGAGTCATTACGAAACGTATAGAAAAATCTGAGATAGACAGGACGTAATCTTTAAAATCTTGCCTTTAATTTAAGGCAACAAAATTAAGAATATATTTATGGGCGAATATGGTTGAACATTTTTATCTGTATCTCGAGAACCCTTTAACATTTTTTGAATCTTGTTTGGCTTAAATTAAATATAACATTTGAAACCCTGTTTGGTATAAATTTAGGATTTTTTCTACAAATTTCCTAGGTTATGCTAAAAGTTCAAATCGACGTACAAATTTCGAGAAATTCTTACATTTTTTTAATCTTCTCACGCTGTATGTTCTCTTCGATAGTTTTTAAAAAAGGTTCCTCAGTCCTTTTTTTTAAACAAGTAATCACGCTTCGAAGGCAGCAGTGATTTTTTATTCTTATTATTTTAATACATTTAAATGCTACATTTTAGGGTACGCAATTTCAAAAACCTAATTTTTTCACTGAAAGAGGAATAAAATTCGAGAATGTTGGATATTTGAAGAAAAAACACTTTGGAAAAAAAGTAGACTTAGCACCGTTTAGCTTTCTCTGCTTCAATTAGCAACTTGGATGTTTCAGTGTTTGTGAAAATATATTTTTTCTTAACATTATATTCAAGCTATTTCAAATGCAAAAAGTTTATCATATATTCTAAGTTCTTACTTTAAAATTTGAGATTTTTTCAAACTATTTGTTGAAAATAGTTGAAATTGAAACATTCAAATTTTATGGTTTCAAATTAAAGTGGTAAAATCGTAGAATTTTAAATTGAAAACAATTGTAAAGCACATAGTAATTTAATCTTTTGAAATAAAAATCGTTCCAAATCGAATTATTTCTAACTCAAATATTCAAAATGCGAGAGCCTCAAATTTATAGATGATTTATCTATCATTTGATTTATAAAATCGACAAAAAAAGGCCAGATTGATAGTCGCAACGAATTTTATTGTGAAGAAACCGGATTCTATATTCGCTTATACATTTCTCGCTCTGAATGAGGTGGGCCCAAGTTTATTCCGATTGCTTACGGATAGATAAAAAATGAAGTTGTGAAAATTTTCATTTTGTCACTTCATTTGTTAAAAAAGAATTAAAATAATTTTTTTTTCAATCGGCTCTGATAATTTACTCCGATTGCTTAGGAAACATAAAAAATAAAGTTATAATAATCGCCATTTTCCACTTTATTTATTAAAACAGTATTACAATTTTTTTTTTTAATCGGCTCTGACATTTCTCTTTGGAATTTAGTCCAGAGTGTTTGAAAAAAAAAATAAAAATCGATTAAGAATTGTCGGCTCTACTATCGGCGAAATAATTCGAGTCATCTGGCTTTGACGTTAAAAAAGTAAGTGAAGAAAAAATGGTAGCTCAATGAGTGAAGGATCATTTTAAAGGTCAAAATGTTGTACGTTAATGAACCTGACACGAATATGCCAAAAAAATCGTCTTCGTCTTTCTTGGAAGCACATGCTGAGGAAAGACGAGGACGTCGCATGAACAAAGGCACCCCGCTGGATCGTTCACTCATTGAGCTACCATTTTTTCTTCACATACCTTTTTAACGTCAAACAAATTTTCCCGTTTTCCCTCACTATGCGGCCCCAGAATTATAATTCTTACGTTTTTAGAGAAATGTGGTGGTCATTAGGGGACGTAACCTAAAACAAAATGGCGGTCCTTAGGGGTCGTGACATACAAGCAAAATGGCGGTTATTCTAATTGATTGAATACATGATTCCGAGTTGAAAAAGGGGAGGGACCACACATGATTCCATCGAATGGATGATTGCAAGTTTTAAATAGGGGAGGGGCCCACCCCTCCCATAGAAATGGGTGTATCAAAGCTTTAAAAGGAGAGGGGACCTCGCCCCCTACCTGTGAGAACTTGCGATATTTCATTAATGGACATGTTCCACCTCGAAAGGGGGAGCCCCCCCCCTCCCTCCCTGTTAGTCTAAGAGTGTTAAAATAACAACAAAGCTACAATTACTTAAAAGGTATGTATAATATTCAATTTACTAATTGAAACTTGAAATTATTCTAAACTATTTCAAGTGAAAGGTAGTAAATATACGCATTGTTTTTAATTATAATTCTATATCTGTTTTTATTAACTTTCCAAAAAAATACATTTAATTATGTGCGTGTCGAAAAAATGAGTTCAGCCTCGCCAACAATGTATGAAATTAAGATGGTTGTCTGTTCCGTAAAAACGATATGAAAATACAATTCGACGAATTGCTTTAAGTTTAGTTTGTACCTGACTTTTGAACTATGCAGATTTAAACTTAATTATCTGACGGATCAATTCCTAATTCGGTAAGTTTATATTTTCCGAGACTAAATAATTGACAATCGTTTCAATTAAAAAATCTTTACAAGCTTCTACGTTTTTCAATAATTGTTGGATCCTCATGAAGCTTTCTTCGACACACACACAATAACATTTTTCAGTCCTTCGAAAATAGACTTCTGAAGAACTATTTCAGGAGTATATAGTTGTTTCTTCTTGGTGTCTACCTCGACTTGCTGCGTCTCATTGTTAGTCTCGTCGTTGCGTTCCTTGCCGTCTCTCAGAAGTAACGCTTTGTTACCGTGAGCAGTCGTAAACACGAGCGTGTATTTGTCCCATTCAATGGTTTGCAGGTATGAATAAAGGTGAATTGCCGAAACAGAAGTATGATTCTATTATATCCAAGTGTTGTTGGAGTTTTGCCCAAGTGGCCGAGTCGAAGGTAATTCCGCTATTTGAACTGTTCATAATTTTAATGACCGATTGATATTTTCCATGCGATTTAACCTCGAGTCCAATTACAATAGTCTTGGAAAATTAATGATTAAGTCAGTAAACAGTTGACAGAATCATTTGTTGTGTGCTTCTCTTTGTGAAATTTGTAGATATCATGGCCAATCGTTTAAAAGCAGCCTTAGTGAAACTTTGATAGCTTGAGTTGCCGTGGACTTTGAAAACTCAAAGACCTGCGCAGGTTCAACCTCTGTTGAATCGATGTTAACTTGCGAAATAGTGGCTAGTTTAGATATAAATGCTCAACTGATTCAAAGAGATTCCACACATTGTTTTATATATGTAAAATATTTGAGGAGTGGGGATAGCATGCTTTGTTGAGTGGGGAGGATCATATTTGGCGCGCGTGGGAATAACCGTAAGGTCACACATGCAAAGAAAGTACATAACACCGTATTTTTCTAGAAATTACACAATAGACCAAGTGTTCCATTGAAATCATACAAAAGAATACATATGTCGTGAAAATCCGATGAAAGAATTTGTGGTGTATGTAAATCAGATAAAAGAATTCATATTTTCTAAGAAAACCACAGAAAAGAACACGTGTACTATAAATTATGCATATTTTTATTTTTAAGGAATTTGACAAAAGATTTTGAACACCTGCAACCTATAAATCACGCATGATAATATGTTCTTCTAGAAAGTTAACAAAAGAATATATTTCTTACACCTGCACTCATATATCACACATGAGACTTCGTATTTTCTGAAAATTCCAATTTTCCAGGAATTTCACAAAAGAATATGTGTCTCAAACCTGTATCCATAAATCACACATGAGAGTCCGTATTTTCCAGAAATTCCGTTTTTCCACAAATTTCACAAAAGAATATGTGACACATCGGCATTCATAAATCACACATGACATCCCGTATTTCCCTAAAATTCCACAAAAGAATATGTGCTGAACACCTGCATACCATAAATTACACATAAGAATCTGCGTTTTCCAAAAATTACATAAAGGTCCACATGGTTCAAAACCATAGACTGAGTAGGTTTCATTCAGTGTATAAAGCAGTTAAATAACAAAACAACATGATTTTAGAAAGTAACAAATTGTGATGAAAAGTAATAAATTACCCAGGTGGCTATAGAAACAATGCGGTGAAAAAATGCTGAAAAAAATCTTGAAGGAGATACTAAAATTTTTCGTTGTAAATGGAAAGTGATTATTGCAAACGCGTGTACAATGCTTTGTGATCCAAGTTTCAATGCAATAATTTAAAATTTTATTAGGATTACTCATGAAAAGCAAGAAGAAAAAATGGGTCTTCGACTCATTGTATTTTAAATTCACTTTATGTAAAAGCGGAAGTACCTGCTGTGAACATTTAGCTACACGATAAAATGTAGACTAAAGCAGTTTTTTTTACTTTGTCTTGTACCTGTTGAAAAAGGTAGAGCTTTTGGAGACTATAAGTTACACCTGACACAATTGAAGATTACAGGATATTCTATAGATTGAAAAAACCCTGTGCAACTGTTGCTTCTTAAAATTGACGTAGACTAGACAAAAACATAGAAAATTTCCTATGAAAAGTTGGACCACCTCGTAAATACTATCGGTGAACGAATTTCAAAAGCTCACCGGGCACCACCATAAAAACAGTATAGTAAAGCAGGTACCGATGCCTCACTACCCTACGAAGTTAACCACTTCCGAGTCGGTATCGGAGATGCAGTGGACAACTTTCAAAAGTACGGGGGTGAAACACAAAAGTACTATGTAGAAGGGATAGATATTTTCTGTTCCTAAATGCTCACCCTTCGATTTTCAGGGATCACTTTTCGCTCAATCATCTTGGTTGAAGAACGTGGTAATTTTTTACCCTCAAAAACTTTAAATAATAATAATGATAAAAATCGAGGAACCAGTGTATAGCTTGATGGATATTGCTTATCGTCTAAGAGACGCGGAGTGTTTATTATATCTACAGAATATTCTGGCGACACGTGATCCTGATGAGATATTCCGGATATCTCATCTATTAGTGTCTAATAGTGCGCTACGCTTAGCGTACAGCATGTTCCTGGAGCGAAGTGCTCAGTAATCGAGTGACGTTTTAGGTATCCCTGGCGGACAGGCCGAACGCTAGCATTACGCTACAGCGTAATGCTAAAGTAATGCTAAAGTAATGCTAAAGTAATATGGCATTATAATTATTAAAAGAAGCAAAATAAATATATAAACTGTTGTAATTATAATAATACGTTAAAATGTACGTTAAATGATCATGCCGTAATTGCAACAAGTTGTTAAAAGAGTTAAAAAATAAAAAAACAAAGTGTCTGTCATTGAAGTTGTCATTGAAGTTAACGCTTAAAAAGAAACTTGTTGCAATTACGGCATCACCATTTAACGTAAATTTTAACGTATTATTATAATTGCGACAGTTTACATATTTATTTTGTTTTTTTTTATGAATTATAATGCCATATTACTTTAGCATTACTTTAGCATTACTTTACTGTTACGCTGTAGCGTAATGCTTGCGTTCGGCCGGTCCGCCAGGGATGTGTTTTTCAAAATACTTATCAAACTTTTTGACGTGTTTGTGTGATAGTGTTTCTACAAATTTTAGTTTTTTTTTAAATTTTGTAGTTCGTGCAGCGGATTCAACGCCTCCACAAATACCACTCAATCTTGCAGGCTACTCGCCTGCCAAATGAGGATCGGGTGGAAATACCAGCTTGTGAGCCTTGGCCCAAGGCATGAGGAGGTTCGTCAAAACGAGCCTGTGGATGAAGATGAGCCACCCGTGCGTTGGAGAGGGTATGAGGAGGAAGACCTTATGCACGAGCATGCTGACGCTTCATCAACGAGGAGTGTGATATTTTCCGCATCTACGGTTGAGATAGAAGGTAAGTTTTTAAATAAAGTTTTCACAAATATTTTTAAGATTTTACAATAATGATTTTTTCAAAAATATTTCAAAGATTTCTCAAGATTTCCAAAATGTACAAAGTTTTAAAAATATTTCAATGATTTCCTAAAAAAATTGCATAGATACTTCAAATATTTTTCAAACAAAAGTTATGTTTCTTTTTCGCTACAAAAATAAAGTAAAATATTTTACATTTAATTCGGCGAAATTATTCCTTCACTTCTCGTATTTTTAAAAAGCATAAAGATTTAAACATTTTTACGATAATCCATGTTCAAAATTATCTGCTTAAAAAATTAATGAATAACTTCCCTGCTTAAAATGATGGATAGGATCCGATAGAGTCAGATAGGACGCCGGATAAATGTGCGAATAGCCCACGTCGGATTTTATTTCGTCTATATATGGGTCTCTTTCGGTTCGTAAAATCCTATACGGAAAACTAGCGTCTCTATCCGGATTTTAATCGGAAGCAGAAAAATGAATTATTTACCTGAAGGAATATTATGCGGCCCTATCTGGAACGATGTCGGAACTTACATTAGAAGACTGTTTTCGTTCAAGTCTAAATACGGATTTCTATCTGGATCTATCCGGCTTTGAAGCGAACATCGGAAGTAGAAAACTGAATTATTTGCCCGACGGAATCTTATGCGGCCCTATTTGGAAATATGTCGGAACTTACATTAGAAGACTATTTTCGTTCAAGTCTAAATACGGATTTCTATCTGGGTCTATCCGGCTTTGAAGCGAACATCGGAATCAGAAAACTGAATTATTTGCCCGACGGAATCTTATGCGGCCCTATCTGGAACTATGTCGGAACTTACATTAGAAGACTGTTTTCGATCAAGTCTAAATACGGGTTTTTATCTGGATCTATCCGGCTTTGAAGCGAACCTCGGAGGCAGGAAACTGAATCATTTGCCCGACGAAATCATATGCGGCCCTATCAGCCCTGCTTAAAATAACAGATAGGATCCGATAGAGACGGATAGGATTCGGAATTTCTTCACATCTGTCCGGATTCTTATACGGTATTTGTGTCTGGTTTTAAATCTGGTTCTATGCGGAACTTGGTCGGTGCATACAACATTTTCTATCTGGTTTCTTATCCAGTTCTATACGAAATACTTTCGGTGTCCAGTAAAGCCCTATACGGTTTTCATCGGATTCTATCCGGATAGTTATACGGTTGTTGTGTCCGACTATTAATACGGTTCTAAACGGAACTTAGTCGGTGTATACAATTTTTTTATCTGGTTTTTTATCCGGTTCAATGCGAAATATTTTCGGTGTCCAGTACAAACGTATGCGGTTTTCATGTGATTCTATCCGGATACCTATACGGTATTTGTGTCTGGTTTTTTATCCGGCTCTATGCGGAATATTTCCGCGGCCCAAATTGCCCTATCCATTACAGCAGGTTGGAACAGATAAATAAATTTGCAAAAAAAATTGTTTTATATATAATAATTGTAATTGATTTATTTTTGAAATTACGCAATTGCAGACACGGTTACTTACAAAAATAATCGCACGCACAACGCTATGAAAAAATCGCTCTCGCTGGGGATTCGAATCCTACCGAAACTACCTAAATCTAAACCACACGCTCTAGCTAATTACGCTAATATATCGATTGGATTTTGTCGACAAAATCTCAGCCAAGCTTTTTCGCTAAAAAGCCAGGGCTAAGAGAGGAATATTTTTTCGTCTTACACAATTTACATGAATAGGTAGTTTTAAAAATGCGTAATAATAATAATATTTAAATTTAATTAATTTAAATTTTAATACTTAAATGTATAATTTAAATATTCATTTAATTTGTGATTTCTGTTCAAACTGTAAAGCTCCCAAATTTAAAGGATTTATCACTTTCAGATGTATTATAAGTAAAACATATTTCAATTCTTTCCCTTCTTCCTCTCAATACTTTTTTTTCCTCCATAATTTTTTTTTTCTCCTCGTCACTCCCTATTTTCACTAGAAACATTCCTTCTTTCCCTTCATTCGTCCATCCTATTCTCTTAACTCCTTGTACTCTTACCTGAATCCCAATATCTCTCAAAAGATTTTCGATCTCGGCTTCCCCTGTTTCACTCTCCACTTTCAATCCCTTAACTACTATGTTATTTTTCTCCTTCGCCCTTTCTTCCCCTTCCAATCTTCTTTCAATGTCATTAATTCTTTTCCTCAATCTTTCATTCTCATTTCGCAAGTGATCGCTCCCTTTTACTATTTCTGCACACTCGGTTTCCTTCCCCA
Source organism: Andricus kollari (assembly GCA_932074435.1). Classification (NCBI taxonomy): domain Eukaryota; kingdom Metazoa; phylum Arthropoda; class Insecta; order Hymenoptera; family Cynipidae; genus Andricus; species Andricus kollari. Next base: position 14,755 of record CAKNWW010201028.1, read on the forward strand.
TATGCTCATTCCTGATTTCTAAGTTGCTTACCCATTTTTCTAACTGTTTTATCTCATTATTTCTCTGTTCGTCAACCTTTCGTTATCTATTCTCGATGCTCTCTAGTCTACCCCATACCTTGTCTTTCTCCTCTTTCCATAGTTTATCCCACTCTTCCCACTTTTCTCTTACTTTTCTCGCTTCCCCCCTTACGCCTTTACTCTGCCTATTCATATCATCCAGTCTCCTCCTTGTTTCCTCTCTAAATCCTTTTATGAGGGCTTCTAATTTCTCAAACATCCCCCCATCCCCCCATTCCCCCTATCTCTTTCTGGTGTTTTTCTTTTATTCTTAACTTTCTTGTTTTCCTTGTCTCTTTCTGAATCATCGTCCCCTCCCTCTCTTTTTCTTTTATCTTCCCCTTCACTACTAGTCGCGCTCACTTTTTTCTGCCATTCATCCAGACTCCTATTTGAACCCGCGCTACCTAGCTTGTTGAGGCGTTGCAAGTTTGAGGGTCTCCCGCGTTTACGGCCCGTGCCTGGTTCATCTCTCGCTGCCATCCCCTCCCTTTTCGGTGTTTCAAACCTCTCATCGCCTCTTGCTTCTTCTACAGCCGGCTGTTCTGTGCGATCTTCCAGTAGCTGTCGCCCTCTGGCGTCCATTTGTGTACTTCGTACCTAACCCTTTAAAAACTTAGCACGCTCCAATTTTCCTTTCACACAACTTACTTTTATCCTTTACACCTTCGCCTTCACTCACCCTTCTTCCCTTACACCTGATATCCGCACTCACTGCCCTTTCTGCATCCACACACGCTGATTCCGTTCAACAAAGCCAAAAAACGGGCGCATGGCATGGATAGGGAGAGACAGATTATGGATAAATGGGGAGGAATGGTTCTGGGACGAAGAAGTAGAAGAAATAAGGAAAAAGGGAATAAGAGTAGAGAAAGGTAGAAAAAAGGAAGATGCAAAAGAGCTTAGAGATCAAGAAGAGGGGTTTCCAAACAGCAAGGCGGAAGAAAAGTGAGGAGGATGGGTGAGGGAAGGGAAGATAATAATAATATATATCATTAAGCTATTTCCCTTTCGGCGAGCCTCTATGGGGAAGCGTGACACTACCCGATTAGGGTAGTGTTTTTTAGGTGGATTTGTAGTAAATGGGCTCACCACACCCACGACCGCCAACAGCAACGCAGTGGTATAAGACGGTCACCTATCCAAGTACTAACCGCGCCCAACACTGCTTAACTTCAGTGATCTAACGGGAACTGGTGCTTCCAGCGTGGTATGGCCGTTGGCCATAGATAAAAACGTTAAAATAGCTTTCTGGAATGTGTCAGGCTTGAAGAATAAGAATGAAGGATTTTTGCGGGAGTTAGAAAAATGGGATGTGATTATGATGAGTGTAACGTGGGCGGATGAGAAGGACTGGAAGGGGATGAAAAGGATGTTACCTAAAGGTTATGTGTAGACAATGCAAGAAGCAAGGAAGGAACATGTCAAAGGCAGAGGGATGGGCGGCATGGTATCAGGGGTGAGGAAATAATTGGCAGTAAGAGG
>CAKNWW010201030.1:0-11008 GCA_932074435.1 Andricus kollari
AGCAGTGATATTGCTGTAATAGCGAGTCGTATTGTTATGAGTACAAAACAGTGTTTAGCAACACGAAAATTGCTAAGCTAGCTGAACCATTTTTCTCCGTGCACCTAAAAAATGCCAGGGTCGCTTTGATTTCCCAGGCCGTCCCTGCATAGACTCAACGTTATTGGCTAATAACATCATTTCGAAGCGGGTCATATATTTGACATTGCACGACGCATCTTATTTTGACTCTAATCTTAACTATACATAGTAATATATTTTGAGTAGAATTTACTAAATAGGTGTCTTTTACAAAAACTACTGTATTGAAATTAATCAAAGTAAGATCTATACAATTTATTAGTATGTTAAACACTCATTTATAGATATAGGAATGATGTGATCTAGTAATCACAAATGAACAGTTTAGAAAGGATACCTGTACTCAAGCAATAGTCACGAGTGCCATAATAATCTATAATGTAATTATAGCACTCTTCATAACAATTATTTCTCCATTTTTCTCCGTGTAATGTAAGTTCCGACATATTTCCAGAGGGGGCCACATAAGATTCCGTCAGGAAAATAATTCAATTTTCTGTTTCCGATATCCGCTTGAAAGCCGGATAGAGCCTGATAAGAAATCATTTTCGGGCTTGAACGAAAACAGTCTTCTAATGTAAGTTGCGACAAAGTTCCAGATAAGGCCGCATAAGATTCGGTGGGCCAAATAATTCAGTTTTCTGCTTCCGATGTCCGCTTCATAGCCGGATAGATCCAGATAGAAAAACATTTTTATACTTTAACGAAAACAATCTTCTAATGTAAGTTCCAACATAGTTCTGATAGGGCCGCATAAGATTCCGTTGGGCAAATAATTCAACTTTCTATTTCCGAAGTTCGCTTTCAAGCCGGATAGAGCCAGATAGAAAACCGTTTTTAGACTTGAACGAAGCAGTCTTCTAATGTAAGTTCCGACAAAGTTCCGCATAGAGCCAGATAAAATGCTATTTTCCATATGTCATCCAGATTAAAATCCGGATAAAGTCGCTAGTTTTCCGTTTAAGATTTCACGAGCCGAAAGAGATCCAGATAGAGCCGGAATAAAATCCGACGTGGGCTATTCGCACCTTTAGCCGGCTCTGTATCTGACTCTATCGGATCCTATCTGTCGTTTTAAGTAGGGTTAGTTTTAAGTTTAAATTGTTTTTTGATATATCATGAACGTGAGAACAAACTTTTATTAACTGTTTTCATTATTGAATGTTTTTTAAAAATAATTGAATTCGAATCTACAGCTCTATATGCTTCTTAGTGCTCGGCATATATGCTGGTTTTCAACTAAAAAGACTAAGGGTTCTGCGGGGTTTATATAGCTCCTATATTGTTATTGTTTAAACATTCTTTAAGGTATTAATCATAATTTCTTAGAATTATACATGACAAAAAAACGGTTCTGTAATATAATATCACACCATTGTTTATGTTAAAAATTCCCGGTACAGTTATATATCACATAAGCGGCATTAGTTAAAGGGATGATGAGCTTGAATATGAGACGCACATCACCGACTTTTGCGATTTGCGTGACGTGTACAAGCGAAACTTGTTCGAACTGGCATAAAAGCATGTAACATTGCGTCATTTTCTCATTAATACATGTAACATGACACCATTCTGAAAATCCTTCTCTGAATTCTATGTAACTTGATGCCATTATCTTAATATTAAATTCCTTAGTACCTAAAAAATATGACATAGGACGGCTCATATCAAAGGGTATTACTAATACTCACCTCTGTGTTATTTTCTTATGACGTAAGCAAAAACATGACACATCATCCTTCTCCATACACAATCACACATACACACAAATGCAAACTCATCCTCACACGGACATGCACTAACCCTAATCGGTCCAGAACCGGCCCTATACCTCTGCTGATTTGTTTTGGAATGTTATTTTTTGTGTGGGGAAAATGGCATAATATGACCGACAGATTACTCAAAAAATAAAATCCAACTCTAACAAAAAAATGCCTTCGACATATTGGGCAGTAGCCATCTTATGCCTGAGACATTAATTTATAATAATATAATAATAATACACTGTGTAAGCATAACAGCGGTAAAAGACGAACTGCAAACTATACCATGCTTCTAATTTTGTACCTACAACATCATCGCAAATAAGTTCATACATCGTATTAAATTAACTAATTACATCATCATAATGATGTGGCGGGAATTATACATCAACAGCTTTCCCTAAACCTAGGTCTCTTAACAGAATGGATGCCTTTCTATAGAATACATTCCAATGCCCGTTTTAGAAAACGAAGATTACATCTTAAATTGGGATGTCACTATCCAGACGGACCATTACATCCGAGCCAATCGACCGGACATCGTAATGCGAGAAAAAAAGGTGGAAGAGTCTACATCATCGACATTGCTTGTCCACCCCGAGTACCGAGCCCACACCAAGGTACAGTTTAGAGCTGTTTTGAAACCTAAACCTTAAATAAAAATCATATATTCGACTTATATTGCACTAACGAGTTCTAACTTTTTACTAAAAAATTAGGATTAGCCTGTAAGGGAATTTTTTCGTCCTAAAAATATAATTAATACAATAATTGAGTTAGGTGGGTTAGCCTTTTTGGGAAGTGCATCATATCTTTCAAAATTATTACACTCAGAAAATCTTTGGTTAAATTAATAACATTTTTTGGTTAGATGTCACCAAAAATTTTGTTTGATGTAATAAAATATAATTATATGATGGACTCGATCAAAATATTTCTTTTAATTGACCAAATGAGTCAACAAAAACTTTGGTTAATTAAAACAAACTAATTTGGTCTTCTTCACAACTTTTGCCGATTTCAGCAAAATTTGTTTAAAATAACTAAATCATTTTATCGAATGAACAACATTAATTTCCTAAGGGTTCATTTATTAATTACTATCAATAAGTGGTTTCCAAAATAACGTCGGCCTGAAAAGACAAAAGCCTGGCCCGAAAGTTTGATGAAAAAGTTTTGGAAGATTTTCGTTAATTTATGGCAGTGATTTTCCACGCTGAACGAGTATTAGGGTCGATCTGTAAATTCCCCTTAAAGTAATAACGGACAATAATACCAGAAATTCGACATCTAACCTCAAGCATCATGTATCAGGCCATCACCGCCCAATATTTCTGGAATGTTTCAATATCAAGTGTATTATATTAATGCAATGTGCAGTAAATTTTGTATTTTGCATATCTACCAAACGCGGCTAGAGCATCTGTGAATGGTTTTAGTGAATTTTACCAAGAATGCTCTAATGTTCTATTTTTAGCTTAGTTTCAATAAATTTGTTAGTAATTATTTGTTAACAATCATCATTATCCATAAACTGTGTGAAGTATTCAGTTATTTACCTATAATTAATAGCAAATATACTGTTCTGCACCCTACGGCAATATTGTAATTGTATTATTCATTGAATTAATGTGGGTATTGATGTGGGCTCTCTCACGGAAATGAATTATGTGATTAATTCTAAGTACTGTAATATTTCTACACGAAAATATTTTGTCATTTTAAAGGTGACCATTATTTCAAAATAATGATGAATATATGAATTTTTTAGCAAACGTTGCGTTGTTTTTTTTCTTAAATATATAGTGAGTTTCTCGTGGCACTGTTTGTCTGTTTAGAGGACGAAAAAATATAACTTAGGCAAAAAATTGTGCATATAGGTGATCCTTCTTATCAGCATACAGCTTTTCAGGGCTTCAAGATAAATCACGTTCATTATTAGATCATTCTTTCTCACTTCACTAAACATTTTTTGTTTTACCATGTTATAAGGGCAGGTGTGCCCAGATGCAGACCGCGGAAATAATGGTTAGAATATGTGAATAAGACCCTAATGCGAAGAGACATAAGAAGCCATTAAAATACAAGAGCTTGCATGAGAAAATGCATGGACGTGAAAAAAGCTAGAGAGGTAGGTAGTTAGTTAGTTAGTTTTAGGACGGGCGAGGAGCCCATGGAGAGCTCCGCTGGCGCTCAAGCAGGGATGTTTCATCATCCCTGCCGCATCTCCTGCACTCTGTCGTGGGTTTATACCCCATTTTGTGCATATGATAGTTGAAGTGGTTGTGCCCAGTTAGGATCTGTACCACTGTCCTTATCTCTTTCTTGGGTAAACCTAGGATTTCCCTGGCTCTGTCCATCCTATGGGTATAACCCAGGATGGATTTCGCCTGACGGCAACCCTGGATCTGCTCCCAGTATTCCCGGTGTTTTGTTCGGATCCAGCTTTTGATGGCCAAATCAATACAGCAGGACGGTATTCCCAGTACCGGTTCTGGTCCTATGTATTAACTTGCTGCGCCGCATTTTGCCAACTGGTCCGCCCTTTCATTGCCCTTGATCCCTGTGTGACCAGAGACCCATGTGAGAGCCACATTGTTTCTTTCTGCAAGTTGGTTTAATGCCTTTTTGCATTCCCAAACCAGTTCTGATGTTATGTCTGGTTTCCCTATTGCAGTTAGTGTCGCTTGGCTGTCGGAACAGATAGTAATCTGTTTGCCAGTAGCCTTTCCTTCTATTAGTGTTTCAGCACAGCGAAGGACGGCCAGGACCTCCGCCTGAAAGACAGTAGTATGTCGACCAAGTGGTATCCCTATCCCTTTCCCTCTCTTGCTGTCATCAATTCCTGTTCCTGACCCTGCCTCACCCCTGCATCCATCTGTATACCAGATTTCCCCTTGGAGAAACGGGTTACCATTTGCTTTCCACAGATCCCTGCTTGGGATACAGGCGCGGAAAGCTTTGGCAAAGTTGAAGCGTTTTGTTATTTATCTTGCCTCATCTGTAGATTCGGCAATGCACTGATATCATTCGGGAGCCTAGTGTGCCTAGTCCCCCGAGGCTATCTATTTGCTCTTACCAGGCGGCCCATCGCGTGTGCCGCTTTAGCGGTTATCGCAACATGTAGGGGTTCTTCACAGAGCATGAATCCTATCGCCGCTGTGGGCGTAGTCCTCATTGCTCCAGTCAAACCCCTAAATGCTAGGGTTTGTAATCTTCGCAGCCTGTCCTGCATTGTTTTGAGTTCCGCCCGTGGCCACCAGACCACGGCTGCATGTAGGAGCCTGGGGTTTAGGACAGCAGAGTAGAGCCATGCAAGCATTTTAGGCCCTAGACCCCACGTCAACCCAAAGGCTCTCCTGCACATCCAAAAAGTTATGACAAACTTCCTGCATTGGGTCTCCAGGTCCTTTGCCCAGTTCAGCTTGCTCTCTAGGATTACTCCCAGATATTTAGCCGAATCTGAAAACGTCAGCTTCCCACCGCAAAATACAGGAGCGTCAACTTTTGGAATTTTATAGTTTTTCGTGAAAATGACCAGGTTGGTCTTTTCAGGATTTACCGAGAGCCCTGAGCTATCGCACCAGAGCTCTACAATGCGCAGCGCGGACCTCATAAGACCCATCAGCGTCTCCAGATGAGCCCCCCTGACTAGGATTACAAAGTCATCCGCACATCCCTGAGTATAATACCCCTTTTTATTTAGCCTTCGAAGGAGGCCGTCCACAACAAAGCACCACAGGAGGGGCGACAGGACACCCCCCTGTGGACATCCCCGCGGAGCTATCCCCCTTACTAGGCCCTCACCCCATCTGGTTTCGAGTCTTCTCAAACGTAGCATGCTTCCTATCCAGCGTACAAGCTGGTCCGGCACGCCACATCTCAGAGCATCTCTACAGATGACTTCTGGAGGAGTATTGCTGAAAGCATCCTCTATATCCAAGAAAGCGCCCATAGCATACCCCTTTTGTTCCAACTGCTGCTCCGATTTTGCCACAACAGCATGAAGCGCAGTTTCTACCGAGCAGCCTGCCTGAAAAGCATGCTGCCCTATATGCAGCGGGGAGGCCAAGAGCACCTCATCCCTAATGTATCTCTCGACCAGCCTCTCCAACGTCTTCAGGATAAAAGACGTTAGGCTGATTGGTCGGAAATCTTTTGCAGCAGTATAACCCTCCCTCCCAGGTTTGGGTAAGAAGGCCACTCTGCCATTCTTCCATGCCGATGGCACGTGTTTAAGAGCTATACTTGCCCTGAATAATTTCGTCAGAGGAGGGACGACCAAATGCATGCCTTTTTGTAAAAACGCTGGATAAATGCCATCCGCCCCTGGTGATTTAAAAGGACAGAAGGACTCTACGGCCCATTCCACCTTCTTGTAATCAGCGACCTTAGAGGCGAAATTCCAGTCGGCCCTCACCACCTCTTGGCCCCAGCCTTCCTCCTCTTGGTCGGTTCGGATTCGTTGAAAACCCGGGAAGTGAACTTCCATCAGGTGATTCAGCGTTACTTCTTCGTCTTCAGCAAACTCACCATTATCGAGCCTTATGAGCCCGAGGCGAGCTTCCGGATTTTTCGCCAGGATCTTGTGCAGCTTCGCTGTTTCTGGAATGTTTTTCGATTCCTCGCAGAAGCCCCTCCAATCTTCCCGCTTATACTTTCTTATATTTTTATTGTATTCAGACTGAGCCGTCTTATAGATGTCCCAGTCCAAAGGCAATTCAGTTCTATTTGCCCTATTGCACAACATTCTTGTCCTTTTACGGAGTCTTTCCAGGTGGGTATTCCACCATTCTGCTCCCTTCCTAGACTTAATTGTGTTTGTAGTGCAATTGTTCTCATATGATGTAGTCAGAGCCCTTCGCAGAAATTCTGCGGCGTGCTCTAACTCATCAATGGTACCATAGCTTGTGGGAAATTCCGCAAGCCTCCATTTGAGTTCCTCTTTATACGAGTCCCAAAGTGTATTTCTGTGGTTTCTGATCTTCGGAACCACCGGTTTGCCTAGGGTTAATCGAAACACGATATATTTGTGGTCCGAGAGAGACTCCTCATCGGAGACTGTCCAGTCCACTACCCTGCTCCTCAGTGCACCCGAACATAGAGTCAAATCGAGAACCTCACTCCTGTTATTAATCTGGAATGTGGGAGTACCACCCCGATTCAGAATCTCCAGCTCTGTGCCTGCTATATATTCAATTAAATCTCTCCCTCTTTCGTTGATGTTTGTGCTTCCCCACACCGTGTGGTGAGAGTTTACATCACATCCCAACACCAGAGGGATTTTATTGTCCTGGCAGTGTCGAATTAGAGCCTCCATCTCTCTAGGAGGCGGAGGTCCCCCGGCATCGCCAGGGAAATAAGCCGAGGCGATAAGCACCTCTAGTCTTTCTCCGCTACTGCCCCTGAGTCTCGCCTTAATATCGGTGAGATCTCTAGAGCAGAATTTAGGCACTAAGATCGCATCCATACCCTTGACGGCTATGCATGCCCTTGGTGATTTTTCTCGTGGCCCCTTATATATGAAGCCACATCCTGACAAGCCCTTAATCTTTTCCCTGAATAACCAGGGTTCTTGGATTAGGGCAATTCCTGCCTGCACCACTGACAAGCGCCTGGCCAGAACCGCCGAGGCGCCTTTGCTGTGGTGCAGATTAATCTGCATCATGGGGATTCCCGTCTCAGCCATTAAAAGGCTAATTCAGGGCCCCTAGATTGGGTAGGTAATCCAGAGCCGCAAAGGCTCCAGACGTTCGCACCGCTCGTGAAAGCAGATTTTATTCTGATCATGACTTTCTTCAATAGAGCTAAGCTTAATAATCTGGATAGATACTCTGGCGAAAGATTCGGATAGGAATTTATTCCGAATCATTCCGAAATGTGTATCTGAACGAATCCGAATCTATCTAAACCAATCCGAGAAAAGTTCTCAATTTCGTTCGATCGTAATCGGTTAACAATTATTCCGACTCAATCCGATTGAATTTGAATTAATCCAAAAGAAATTTTCAATCCGAATCAATCAGAACTCAGAATGACCTAAACCGATATTCAATCCGAATGAATCCAATCCAATCCAAACATCAATTCATTCAAATTGAAAATTCAGTTTATATCTATATAAACTCGGATTGATTCGGATTCATTCAGATTGAAAATTTGCTTCGGATTGAGTCCGTTTCATTTTTAACCGATTAACAAATTTTTTGGTTTCTAATCCTTCTGTTTTCAATAGTTTAATCGTAAATGTGGAAACATATTATAAAAACAATAATAAATGTTTAAAAAAATATATTTTATAAATAGAAAAATTATTATTTTTGACAAAATTTGTTCATCAATGTTTGGTGTTTGCAGCACGTAATAAAATATTATTAAGCAATAAATATCATTATTGTGCAGTTTTTCTTCACTTTTGAAATGCAAAAAAAGTTAGACAAAATTATATGCATGAAAAATAAATTAAATACGGCACAAAAATGTTATAGAAAAAATGTTCTAATTCCTAAAAACGCCATTCGTTATCATCGCCGTCGTCGGAAACAAATTTGGTGCAAACTTTGGGATGATAATCGTTGTAAAAATATTTCAAACATAAGTATTTTTCCGTACAAGAATGCGAACTTCCGCTTATATATTTTAAGATACTTTTAATTTATTTTTCATGCATATAATAAAAAGAAATTAATTAATTATTCGTTTATACAGTGTGGCAAAATTGCAAACTAATCATTTGTATTGCTTACAAATAATTTATTCTGTGCTGCAAACATCAAGTTATTGAAAAACAAATTTTGGTGTCAAAAATTATAAGTTTTCTGTTTTTTAAATCTATTTCTTTGAAATATTTATTATTAGTTTTATAATATTTTTGCATATTTACGGTTGAAAAAAAGAATTGGAAATAAAAAAAATTTGAAGAATGTACAAGTACCACTTCCGATCCAGGCAAACGGTTTGAGCTTTTTTCATCTCAAATTAAGCTCTCACCGCTCACAAAACATGATTTAAATCCGTCTCCCCCGTTCCACGCACTCCCCTCTTATATAAATAGATCTTTAGCAACTTATTAAAAAATAAGGTTGAAAGAAGGATGTGCATCTGCATATATTTCTTATAGTTGGAAATTTGTTATTGTTTTTTGGTTGAACATTGTTTTTTTTTTCTTTAATTGAAACTTGATTATTTCAGTTTTGGTCCACAAGTTATCTTTTTTTATACCAAAAATTAATTTTTTTGTTTTGAAATTTCAACTATTTCAGTTGAAGATTCATTGTTTTAGTAGAAAATTCAACTTTTTGGTTTCAAATTCAACTATTTCTGTAGATAATTGAACTCCTTTTCTGAAAATCCACTTAAAAGCACTTACAATTTTTTACGGAAAATTCAACTATTCTATTTTTGGATCAAAATTTACCTTTTTAAATAAAACTTCGACTGTTTGGTGGAAAATCGATTTTTTTTATTTAAAAACTAATGTATGTACTTTGTGTGAAATTCGACCCTTTTTTTAGAAACTTATTCGGATTAAAAATCCATACTTTTGGTAGGTATAAAATTCAACTATTCCAGTTGAATATTAATAATTTTACTTGAAAATTCATCAGCTAGGTTGAAAAGTGATTTCACCAAATGAAAATCTAACTGTTACATTTTTGGGTGAACCTTGAACTTTTCTAGTTCGAAATTCAACAAGTTGGCTGAAAACTGTATTTTTTTATAATTTAAAATTCAACTATTTCCTTGAAAATACACGCATTTTTTCAAAATCGAGTTTTTTGGTATAAAATGCTCTCTTTCTATGACAGTTATACACCCATGTGTTATACACCCATGTGCGTGTAACCTCAAAATTTGTGTTCACATTTTTTTCAAGGTCAACTTATGTTCACACGAAACGCGATGTCGAGCTGAAAATTTTGAAAACTAAGTATAAAGGACTAAGAAACTCGGCTCTCGCCCTAAATTTTTATAATTATGAAAAAAAATGTTGGTATAAATTTTTTTTGTTGCTTTCTTCATAATTATAAAAATGTAGGAACAGAGCCTCGTTTCTTAGTGCTTCATATTTAGTCTTCCAAAATTTCAACTCGACATAGCGTTTCGTGTGAACATAAGTTGACTTTGAAAAAAATTTGAACAAACATTTTGAGGTTACGCGCCCATGGCCTTATTAATATTTGCAATTGTAAATTTAAATATCACATTTTGTGGTTCACTTTTTTTCTTAATTGAAAATTCAACCATTTTCCCAAACAAAATTTAAAATAAGAATACTTACATCCCTATCAAAAATAATTTTTTTTCAGAAGATTTCATTTGAACTAAACGGAAGTAATTTTTTTTTAAATTTCGTAAATACACAAAATAGCACAGCAGAAGTTTATTTTTATATAATTACATCCCTATAGAAAATCATTTTTAATTTTTTTTTCAATATGTGAAATTATTGGAAAAATCGGTTATTGTGCAATTTTGTTGCAAACTTTTTTCAAGTTTATGTTGGTTTAAAAATTTTACTTTTAACTATTTAGTTCAAAAATTGTTTTTTGCTTGAACGTAACTGTTTTTGATTTAAAATAAAAATATTTTTTAGTTGAAATATCAATTATTACATTTTTGTTAAAAAGTCGTCTTCTTTGGTTAAATTCAACTGTACCTGATTCATGATGAAAATCTTTTTTGGTTGAAATCTCAACTATTACCTTGTTTATTGATAGTCAATCACTTTTGGTTGGAACTTGAACAAATTTGTAAAATATTTTTGTTGTTGTTGAAGATTCATAATTTTTGTTCAAAATTCATCTCCTTCGTTAAAAAATCATCTATTTTTTAACATTTTTTGTTGGTTAAACATTCATTTTTATAAATAAAAATTTAAACATTTTATTTTTGATCGAAAGTGTATATTGTTTAGTTAAAGATTAAATTATTTGATTGAATATTTTTTGATTCGATTATTTGATTATTCATGTATTTCATTAAAGATCTGTTTTGGTTAAAAAGTTATCCTTTTTATTTGAAAATTCAACTTCTACTAAAAAATTTTCCATTGATCTTAGAATATTGTAAATCTTCTAGAAGTGGTAGTCGTAACTAGGTAAATCTATAGAAACACTTTTAGAAAGAATAACTAATAAGTTTTGATTCATGGGTTTTAG
>CAKNWW010201034.1:0-12807 GCA_932074435.1 Andricus kollari
TTGTAAGGTTCAAAAGTTTGAATTCTGTTCAGAATTAAGAGAAAAATTTTGGTACTTAAGAGAGAGTGGTCAGATCTGACAATCTTAAAACAAAATCCAGGTATTAACAGAGTATTTTATATCGCAGCATAAACCACAATACGAAGAGGTTCTGAGAATACGACTGGGACACTATTGCCAAATCCAGAGATGAATAAAGAAGATAATAGAGCGCAAAACAACAGTTCTTCATCCTCCTGCTCAAACTCACAAAACGACACTCAGAAAACCTTAAGTAATCTGACTAAAAATGCATCTGGGTCTGAAAAGAATGCTGAAGAATTACAGAATGTAATTTCACGAGCTCAAGAGTTGGCTCAAAGTTTGTTATCAAATGTAACAGTAGATCAAGCTACTCGAGGCTTGGTAAAAGAAGCAGTAGATAAACTAGCACTAGCACATAACAAAGTGCTTGAAGCTGAGAAGTCTAGGCTGAGTTCTATGCAACCTTCAGAGCATAAAGCATATGACAACCAGGATGTGTACGAAGGATCTAGCACAAATAACATAAACATGAGACCGAAAATTCAGAGAAATTATAAATTAACCTCAAAAGCGAGTTTTGAAGTTTGGTTGGACTGTCTCAAAATAGAGCTAACAAGCTTGATGTTGCTCTACCTGATTGATCCTAAAATACCGGAACCGACTGGACTTTCAGAAATGGAAGTTACACTAAAGAAAAATTCTGTCAAGGATATAATCATTAGTCATATCGATGAGGATTATCACAAGAAGATCTTGGGTTTGACAGAGCCCATGGCAATTCTCCAGAAATTAAGAGACAGTAGATAAGGCGAAGTTAGCTCCACGCCAACTTTAATAAGAACCAAACTATATAACCTCAGGATGAACAAAGGAGAAAGAGTTCACAACTTCTGTGAGAGATTCGATCAAATAATAAGGGAGCATGAGCTGAGTGATGATCCTCAGAAGCTAACATAGCAAGAGAAGCGCTCAACCTTTTATCAAGCGATCACTGGAGTTATGCCTGAAATACGACGTACAGATTCCGCTGTTATTACAACTACAGGCAATGAAATTAATTTGGATGCTCTAAGGAAGGCCATGATTCGCATCCAAGAAGATAACGATGCTGGTTCAAAGAATCCTGAGACCAGAGAACCAACAGCATCCAGAGCAAGCTCAAAAAAATCCAGGAGTAATAAAAACAAATGTTTCAAATGCAACAGAGGTGGACATTGGCAACAAGAGTGTACACTAATAATCTTAACTCGCTGGTTCTGTTACATCTGTAATTGTGAAACTGACCATAAAGGAGATGATTGCCCGAACAATTTCAATCGTTCATCTCAAGGACAAAATAAGAGGTCTGCCAAAAGAAACGGTGAAGCTTACGGTCAGACGAGCTGAATACGATGGTGATGGTGGTCACTCAACTGCAGACAGGGGCGGGTATGCAAATGATGAGTACGAGCAAAATCAAGGTAAGACTGAATATATTAATAATAACTTCCATAAGGAAAGGCATATAGAGTTTATCGCAGATTCGGGAACAACCGAACACATCGTAAATAAAAGTTTCATTCTGAGCGATTTTAAAATATTTGAAAAAAAGAGTTATTAAGAGTGCCAATAAAAATGATTTTGCTGATATTGTCATTGATGGTACAGGTAATCTTTTTCTTGAAAATAATACTTTTAATGAAAATCCTATCAAATTAACAAATGTTATTGCAGCAAAATATAATTCAGCGAATTTATTATCGTTGCCAAAACTAGTAGATGCAGGATTTAGTATAAATTTAGATAGAATATTCCGAGTATAAAACAAAGAAAATGATAAAACTATATTTGAAGGTATCTATGAAAAACCTAATTGGGTAGTTAGGTTTGAAGTTAAAAAAGTAATGAATAAGAATGACACTATAGTAAATGAGTATGATAACTATAGTTGCATAGCGTGTCTAGCGATAGACAGTGAGTATTCAGTCAGAGGAAACAACTGTAGAGTACGATACTAATCTGACATTCCATAAAACAATCAAAGTGGACGATCTAAATGATATTGAAAATCTAAAAGAGATACTTGTTGAAAATCCACATGAAAAATCAAATTCAAAGGTAAAATTGAGTGAAGCTATGTTGTGGCATGTGAGATTAGGTCATGCATCCTTAAACTATTTGAAAATGTTACAAAAAAAAAGAAAAGAGTTTACAACATGTTAAGTTTGACGAGTCAATTAGAGAATGCGAAGTGTGCATATTATCCCAAATGAAAAAACTTCCTTTTAAAATAAATAGAAGTAGAGCAGACAGGCCACTTCAGATGACTCATTCAGATGAAATGGGTCCAATCAAACCTATTTCGTGGCCAGGGTAAAAGAGATATATCATAACATTCGTGGATGATTTTTCTCGATATGCTAAGATATATTGTCTGAAATCGAAAGATGAAGGAGGTCAAGCATTTGAAAGTTATCTAGTTTCTGCTCGAAATCTATTAGGTGAAAATGCAAAAGTTTGTTATGTTAGGTCAGACAGAGGTACTGAGTACACTGGCGGAAAATTAGCTGAGGTTATGGCAAACGAAAAGATCGAACGAGATATGGGTCCACCGTATACGCCAGAACTTAATGGAGTAGCGGAAAGATTCAACAAGACCATTCAGAGGACAATCATAGCACTTATGTGTGACTCTGGTTTACCATCAAGTATGCGGGAATCGGCAGCAGAGACAGCCCCCACACAAATTAGAAGATTTGGGTGTATTGCTTACATCAAGCTACCCAAAACTGAGTTTAGGTTTAGCAATGTATCGATAAAAACTGTCTTGGTAGGGCATACATATACTGGATATATGTTATGGCATCCTGGCTCAAGAAAGTTCTGAGTCAAGACATGTGAGATTTCTTGAGAAATTAGTGTATAAAGATGTGTATAAAAAATGTCAAACTAAAAATAAAGAGGAAATAAAACAAAATGATGAAAGTACACCCGATATGCTAATTGAATTTGCAGATAATGAATTAACAAAAGAACCAGAAAATTCGATTGAAAGCAATCAAAAACTTGATTCAGAAAATTTAGAGTTGAACAAAATTAAACAAAGAAAAAGAGGTAGACCAAAGAAAATAAGTTCCAAAGAGGACGAACAAAATTACTTTGATCCGATCAATCAAAATACTGATCCTGTTACAAAGGGTAAAGCTAAGAAAATTAATTATATCAGTTTTGCTCGCTACATAAAAGTTTCAGAGGTTGAAAAAATAAATGATGATGAGCTGGGACATATTCTCCTAGCATCAATTCAAAAAGATCCCATTTCATACAAAGAGGCAATGGATTCAGAGGATAAAGATCTGTGGAAACAAGCTATAAAAGAAGAGATAGACTACATGAAAGAGAATAGAGTATGGGAAGTAGTTGACAGACCCAAGGAAAAATCAAATGGTAAAAGGCTTAATATAATTGACTCAAAATGGGTATTTAAAAAGAAAGTCGAAAGTAATAGCACAATTAAATATAAAGCCCGACTAGTAGCGAGAGGTTTCAAAGACAAAAATGTATATGATCTGAAACAGACATATGCAACAGTTTCAAGACTGTCACTTATAAGAGCAACCATTTCCACAATTAATAAAGAGGATCTAGAAATGTGCCAAATGGATGTAAAGACAGCATTCTTGAATGCAGAACTGGAAGAGGAGGTATTTATGGATATACCAGAAGGAGTGAATTATCCAGAGGGTCTGAGATTAACCAAAGTCTGTAAATTAAAGAAATCTTTGTATGGCTTAAAAATAAGTCCAAAGAAATGCAATAAGAAATTTTCAGAAGAAGAACATAAACTAGGTCTTGAGAATGATCCACACGATCCATGTTTGTTCACTTGGAGACAAAAAGGAAAACTAGCAATGATCATATTATATGTAGATGTCATATTAATTGCTAGCAATGATGTAGAAAAGCTAAAGCAAATTAAGAGTCATTTGAGTAGTAGTAGTAGAATGTAGTAGTAGTCTTTCAAATGAAAGATCTAGGAGAACCAAGAAACTTTCTTGGAATGACAATTCAGAGGAACAGAAGAGAAAGAAATATTGTAATACATCAGGCTGTCTATACAGAGAAAGTCTAAGAAAAATTTAACATGAAAGAGTGCAATCCTCAGAGTACTCCTATGGCTACACGGCCAGGCATAGCGTATGCTGTCAATTATCTAGCAAGAAAACAGTTAGAACCTACTGAGGATGACTGGAATGATGTGAAGAGAATATTCAGATACTTGAGAGAAACAACTGATCTGGGTATAAGATTCACATCATGTACAACACTGTCCACCTGTCAGGCAGAATACTTGGCTATGAGTGATGCATGTCACGAGTTGATATCGCTGGACAAATCAATCAGGTACATGATAGAGCGAACTTTGTTTCCTGTAACCGTATGGTGCGACAACAGGTCCGCGAGAGACTGCACTGAAATGGATGGGAGTCATAAGCTCAAAACATTTGACCAGAGTTTGGAAAATATCCAGAGGGATCTAACATTAAGAGAAGAAACGGGAACTAGAAAACCCATGGCAGAATCTCATGGTGATTTTATAAAACAATGTGTCGATGAGAAAAAAGTTAAAGTTCTGTGGATACCCACTAAAGATAATTTAGCGGATATTATTTGGCCAAAAAATAGTTTACTTATCTAAGAGATCAAATCACTAAAGAGAGATTATAAAAAAAAAACTTCCGAGATTAATTAAAAACAAAAAAATATATATATATTAATGTGTATGTGTGTATATTCTGAAGAGAAATAGTAGAGTCATAATCGACAAAGGGAGGGAGTGTAAGAAGTAGCTTTGTCTATAGACGGAAGTGACGGAACGGCGCTGCGAGCGAAGTGTCTTCTCCTCCCCTAACTACTGCCATCTATAGAGGGCGCACGAGCGACCGGCGAATGCGCCCTCTCTGTTTGTCTTCAACAGGTGACGCGAATGGATCGCTCTCTAAATGTGATAACGTTTATAAGTATTCCGAGTGCTTATGAGTTTAAATAAAGAGCTTCAGAGTGCCCACATGTAATTGTGTGTCAGTGTGAAAGTTATTAAACCACCCGCATAAAAACCTCTAAAATATATTAAACAAGGAGTGTGTTCGAACCTAAGCGACACCACTCCTACAATATTATATTCATTATTCATAAAACATTTAATGTTTTTATTCTTATAACAACTAATAACATCTAATATCACTCATCATCCTTGTTGGTTTGCTTTTTCGCCGCAAATTAAAAATAATTAAATTATTGATAAATTACGCCTAAAAAAATTGACAAAATTACCATTAAAAAAAACTTTACAGTTCAGGCTCAATATTGCATCCAAAGGTGAAAAATTGTTTTTGAAAACATTCTAAAAAAACAACTCGATGTTTTTACAGGATCCAAACGCACTCTACAAGTCAAATTTAATTTATTTTTACAGTTGACTATTATAACAATTTCAGCTCATCTTGGTTGAAATCTACATTCAAAATCTCTTCGTCGATGATGCCTCTCTCACTTAAATTGACGTTTTTATTCACTGATATGTACATTTCTGACAGATTTGAACATGAAACATCAAAAAAACACTTTTTTAACTGTTTTCTCTTCAGACGTTACTTCAGTTAATGAAAAAATGTTTTAGACGACAATTACGACAGTATGGAATGGAACAAACTTGAAAAATCATAATTCACCAAATTTTCAATAACGTCGTATTTTTTCTATTAATTTTTCATAAATTGAGTAATATTACCATTATATTGACAAAATTCGAGTTCAATAGACTATTTGAACATCAATATTTCCTTAAAAAACGAGGTACGACACATTTAAAACACTTTCAAGAGATACGACACTATGGAATTGGTGCTGCGAGTTACGATACTTTTCCAGCGTGTCCACGAGATACGACAGTTTTAACGCATTCGCTGGACATACGTCAAAATAGCTCAGGACCGTCGATATGATAAAAATTGCCCTACAAGTACAATTAAGTCTAGGGAAAAGACAAGAATGTTGTGCAATAGGGCAAGTAGAACTAAATTGCCTTCAGACTAGGACATCGAATAAGACGGCCCAGTGTGCATACAATACAAATATAAGAACGTATAAGCAGGAGGATTGGAGGGGCTTCTGCGAGGAATCGAAAAACATTCCGGAAACAGCGAGGCTCCACAAGGTTCTTGCCGAAGACGAACAAGCAACGCTAAATCACCTGATGGAAGTTCACTTCCTGGGGTTTCAACGAATCCCAATCGATCAAGAGGAGGAAGGATGGGGCCAAGTGATGAAGAAAGCCGACTGGAATTTCGCCTCTAAGGTCGCTGATTACAAAAAGGTGGAATGGGCCGTAGGGTCCTTCTTTCCTTTTAAATCACCAAAGGCGGATAGCATTTATCCAGCACTTTTACAAATATGCATGGATTTAGTCTCCTTCCTCTGAAGAAATTATTTAGGGCAAGTGTAGCTCTTAAACACGTTCCATCGGCATGGAAGGATAGCAGAGTGGCCTTCATACCCAAACCTGAGAGGGAGGGTTACACTGCTGCAAAAGATTTCCGACCAATCAGCCTAACGTCTTTTATCCTGAAGACATTGGAGAAGCTGGTCGAGAGATACATTAGGGATGAGGTGCTCTTGCCCTCCCCGCTGCATAGAGGGCAGCATGCTTTTCAGGCAGGCTGCTCGGTAAAAACTGCGCTTCATGCTGTTGTGGTGAAATTGGAGCAGCAGTTGGAACAAAAGGGGTATGCTGTGGGCACCTTCTTGGGTATAGAGGGTGCTTTCAGCAATACTCCTCCAGAAGTCACCTGTCGAACGGCTTTGAGATGTGGCGTGCCGGACCAGCTAGTATGCTGGGTAGGAAGTTTTATACGGCGGAGAAGACTCGAACCCAGATGGGGTGAGGGCCTAGTAAGGGGAATAGCTGCACGGGGATGCACACAGGGGGGGGGGGGGTTCTGTCGCCCCTCGTTTAGTGCATTGTGGTGGACGGTCTGCTTCGAAGGCTAAATAAAGTGGTGTATTATACTCAGGGATATGCGGATGACTTTGTAATCCTAGTCAGGGGGGCTCATCTGGAAACACTAATCGGTCTTATGAGGTCGGCGCTGCGCATCATAGAGCTTTGGTGCGATAGCTCTGGGCTCTCGGTAAATCCGGAAAAGACCAACCTGGTCATTTTCACGAAAAATTATAAAGTTCCAAAAGTTGAAGCTCCTGTATTTTGTGGTAGGGAGCTGACGTTTTCAGATTCAGTTAGATATCTGGGAGTAATCCTAGAAAGCAAGCTGAACTGGGCAAAGCACCTGGAGGCCCAAATACGGCTGCTAAATAGGGCCGTGGTCTGGGGGCCACGGGCAGAACCTTAAACAATGCAGGACAGGCTGCTAAGATTACAAACGCTAGCATTTAGGGGTTTGACTGGAGCAATAAGGACTACGCACACTACGCTCTGTGAAGAACCACTACATGTTGTGATAACCGCTAGAGCGGCACACGCGATGGGCCGCCTGGCAAGAGAAAATAGATGGACTCGGGGGACTAGACAGTCTAGGCTCCCGAGTAAGATCAGCGCACTGCCGATTCGACAGATGAGGCAAAATAAAATAACAAAATACTTCAACTTTGCCAAAGCTGTCCGCGTCTGCATTCCAAGCAGGCATCTGTGGAAAGCAAATGGTAACCCTCTCCTCCAAGGGGAAGGGGAATCTCCCCTGGAGATGGCTCCAGGGGAAAGGGAGGGTCAGGACCAGGAATTTATGACAACAAGAGAGGGAAAGGGATAGGGATCCCACTTGGTCGACATGCTGCTCTCTTTCAGGCGAAGGTCTTGGCCGTCCTTCGCTGTGCTGTAACACTAATTGAAGTAAACGCTGTTGGCAGACAGATTACGATCTGTTTAGACAGCCAACCGACACTAACTGCAATAGGGAAACCAAAAATAACATCAGAACTGGTTTGGGAATGCAGGGATCAAGGGCAGCGAAAAGGCGGAACTGTTGGCAAAACGCGGCGCAGTAAGTGTATACCATCAAAAGGTCGATCCGGACAAAACACCGGGAATACTGGGAACAAATCCAGGGTTGCCGTCAGGCGAAATCCATCCTTGGTTATACCTATAGGTATATAGGAGATGCGGCAGGGATGAAGTAACATCTCTGCATGTATTATGCCAGTGTCCGGCATTAGCTAGGCTCAGGAAACAGACCGCGATCAGTAGTCGACATACTAGGCTTCGTCAAGAGGTCTGGTGTCGACTGCTGAGAGTGGATAGGTACGGGTGTGGCATAATAGGCTTTATAGCTTGAGCGCCAGGGGAGCTCTCCACAGCCTTCCCCCACTCCGCCTCCACTGACTGTGATCTGTGAAAGATTGTGAAGGATTGTGTAGTATTGTATATATTGTGTAATGGATTGTGTAGATTCACAATCCTTCACAATCCTGTCACAATCCTTTTCTGTGAATTTTTCCGTGAATCTTTTGTAGGCCATTTTTATGCAATTTAATGATTAAAAATTGTTTTCCCGTAAATGTGCTTGATAGCACAACTCCAGTAGAGGGCAATAACCAACTTTTACATTTTACTTGTACCAACAAGTACATTTTTTGATAACAAATTAGTTTTTATGAAAAATAATAATTATTTTCGGCTGAACTTTCGCACACTTTTTAAGGGTGATAAGGGACACATTTTCTAAAAGTTTGAAACTTGTTAATTAATTATTGCAATAATAATTGCATATTTAAAAAAGGCACTTTCGGACGGTTTTTTATTTTTTTTCAAGTAAAAAAATGAACAAAAATCCTAATGAACGACACATCATTTTTTAGATATTTGTAAAACCTATATTTTTTAACAAAACTTTTTTTCTGACAGACATACAAGTTAGTTGCAATAAACAAAAAAGCTGTCTTTGCTATCTTTGATGATTGTTTACACACAGTGCTTCCAAAACCTTGGTCGCAAACATATAGGCTTTCGTTCTTAATGCCATCACTACAAGAATCCGAAGTCAAATTTCAGGTAGCATTTATTTCCCCAAGTGAGCCTTTTTTCATAGGGCGCCTGGACTATATCGACTATAAATTTTTATTTAACTGATTTTTAAAAAGTAAAAAATTTAAATAAATATTTACAGTTTTTGGCAGTGCATCTTCAAAACAAGTTCATCAGTAAAATTTGAAATAGAAATAAACTTTTGATGAGATGAAATGATAAAAGTAGAATTAAGCAAAAATGTTACTCAAAGAGCCTGTCTCTGATGTACTGGTTAAATATCGAGTCTACGAAAGAATAATTGATACTCCAGGTATGTTAATTGTTCACCTAATTTGACATGTAAATGTAAAATTTACATGCGCGGAGAGACAGTTACAGTAGGTGCCTTTCCATCGAGCGATTTTTTTTAGCCGGCCAACAAACGCTGTGATTTTAACCATAGTCGAAATCATTTTAATTCATTTTAATTCACACCTTCTTACTGGGTAGTTCGTCTGAATGTTTCTCGTCTCCAGCAAGACCCTCCGACCACACGAGGCGCAGCACAACCATTTAGGTTGCCAGGCCACAACCGGGTTAGAGACAGGTTTTTCCTAATACGACGGCCGTCCCAACAGCTCCTAGCGTACCCCAGTATTAGGTGTTCTTTAATACAATTTCTGCAGCTTATCCCGAGTTCACGTATGATTACGAAACCCGGGGGGGCCATGGCTGAGATCGTCAGTCTACCATCTGAAGAATTATGTACGCGATACAATTTGAAACGAAGTCTTGGTTACGCCAGCACCATGTGATACACAACCATGGAGCAGATTGCATCTTCATCGGTTCCCAGGGTCGTAACATGTTTTGTTGCGACATTTATCATACGACCACGTAATTATTTACCCCGATGAAATCGAAACCGATCACAGTTTTCCCTTGGGTTTCTCTCAAAAATTACAAAGCTTGATTCGCCACGAGGCTTCCTTGTTTCATCATGTCGGTAGTTAAAACGAACGCTCTCTTCCATAAAGCACGAAATCTGCCACAAGAACCCACAATCCTTCCAAAAAGCGCCACGCCGTCATTCCGACAAGAAACGGTATTAAATAGACACGTAAGAGCGTACTCACCAAGGCTTGCCTGCCTTCCCTGATAAGGACTCAAATGACCTTGTAGGTTTTTTGACAATATTTTTCTCCCTTACTCTGACATTTTCTGTTTCTCTCTCGCACTTATTTTTCTCCTTTCGGTCAAAATTGTTTGGATTTGGAAATTCCGCTGAATTAGCGATGGTTCGTTGGTTTTCATACTTTGAGTGGATTGCATATGTTATTCTTAATATTAAAATAAAACAGGAACTAAATTATTTACTATCCCTTCCTTTCCAATCGAGATTATTCTTTGTTCGCCCATGTAAATGTTTTTCTATCTGTTTTTCCATGTAATCCCTCATAGCAACATGATCTGCTATTTATATCTCGAGATAACCTACATACATTGTAGGAATATCTACGGGATATCGCATCAAGATGTAAATTTAGATCTCCATGGAATATCCATAGGATACCCTAGGATGTTTTTAGAACGTTTTAGGAATATTTAAAAGTCCCACATGAGATATTTCAATTTTTGAGATATCTCACGCAGATCTCAGAAATATCGAAATTTCCGCTTTGTCCCTATCCATCTTAATCCCCGCATTCTAGCGAAGCCTACCCTGGCGAATGATTCGGATAAAAATTCATGTGCGTCAACTCTAAATACTATCCGACTCAATCCTAGGTTTATCTGGTCCGACTTTTTAAATTTTGCAAATATTAACACTGAGTCAAATCAGGCAAGATAAAGATCGTCCCTTTGTAGAAATTTCTTAAAGTTTAAACAGTTTTCAGCTATCTTGCAACGTTTGCAGACCATATCCCGTTAGGAAAGGCATAGAATCTTGTATCTTTTCGCGCATCACCATTTTCAAACTAACCCTTTCAGGGGCACATTTTTCTGTTAAAGTAATTCTTGCTATTAATGGTAACTCAGGGGTTTTCGGGGTCGCTGGTCACGATTCTGGCATCAGAATTGCAAAATTCAAAATGGCGGATCCAATATGGCGACTATGTGACTAATGTTGAATTTTTCGAACAATTTGCACAAAACACGTTGTATGGGGGTTTTAGGAGTCGTAGATTGCAAGTTTGATGTCAGAATGGCAAATTTCAAAATGGCGAATACAAGATGGCGACTATTTTACTCTAATTTTGAAGTTTTCGAAAATTTGACACAAAACTTGCTGTATGTGTATTTTTTGGACGGTCCCCACTCCAATGCCGTGTAGGCTGTATTGAATCCGCCTTCTTGAATTTTTCAATTCTGACATCAGATTTATCATCAGCGACCTCAAAAACCCCCATACACTAGCTTTCATATAAATTGCAAAAAATTACGAATTTGCACTAATATAACCGCCACTTTGAATCCGCCATTCTGAATTTTGCAATGTTGACATTATGTTCTCAATCAGTGCCCCGAAAAACCTTTTTTTTTACGATTTGATAACACAGCCACACAAAAAAAAATAAGTGTCGTGATCTGGGGACGCGACATATGTTTTCCCATGGATTTTGACACGCTGAATCTGAATCCGATGTCAGAATTTGCCCAACAGGTCAGCGTTTCACCC
Organism: Andricus kollari; assembly: GCA_932074435.1. Taxonomy (NCBI): domain Eukaryota; kingdom Metazoa; phylum Arthropoda; class Insecta; order Hymenoptera; family Cynipidae; genus Andricus; species Andricus kollari. Next base: position 11,703 of record CAKNWW010201034.1, read on the forward strand.
TAACCTTCAAAAACTTGAAAAATGAGTATTTCCTGTTCTGGGAATGATGCACATCAATTCTTATGTATTTTGACGCGCTGAATCTGAATCCGCCATCAGAATTGGCCTTAAGGGTCTTGGTTGGACCCTAACCTCAAAAAACACCGTAACATCGTTAAAATGGCCCGTTTTTCTTGCACAAAATCGAACCAGACACATATTGATGCATTTTTGGGGTAGTTGAGTCTATTCAGACTCTTTGACGAGCTAATAACCAGGTAAACATTTATTCATAACCTCACAATCGTCAAACATAACCTCAAAGAATACCTCAAATCCATAGAAATGACATTTATCGTGCGCTGAAACTGGAACCTCACCACATTCCTGTATGTTATCGGGGTATCCGAGTCCAATTTTACGGTTTCGTGAAACCTACTAGGTTTCAATATATACTTAACTTCGCTGTTTACCCGGGGTCCACGGAGTAATAATAATAGACCAAGAGCCCATGACATAAATGATGTAATGATAGGGAAAAGGAAAATTGTTTACCTAACAGGTTCGACTTACTCTGACGAACGTAAAAATGGGTGTTTGCCAAGTGTGAGTGGAAGAGGTGAGCGGTGGCGACTTGGCAAAGGTGCCAATTTTTACGGTTCATTGCCGTGACTCGGAAAAGGTTGAAAATTGGTGTACATGTAGAAGATGACATATAAATAGCACCAGCGAATTGGCATTCACTTACCTGGAAGAGAAGGTGTTGGCGTGCACCTTCAAAGTTGCCAAAAATTCAGGTAAAATTTCTTGATATTGATTTTACAGGAAAAAGTTTTAAACAAAAGTTGGTCTACTGCGAAAAATGCATATTTTCATTCTTATATCATTTTTCGATAAAATTAATACATTTAGAGAAAACATCGATTAAAGAAATGTCAGAACAATCAAAGGCTCTTTTTCTGTACAGCAAGTCATTTTTTCGAAAATTATCAAGAGAGAAAAAATACTCCTCAGCAGGAGTACTCCAACATTACTCAGGAATATTTAAATCAAATGTTTATATTTACCAAGTTGTGCTTATTATTCATTCTTTTTAAAAATTTTCCTTTCACCTGTTCTATCTGTA
>CAKNWW010201040.1:0-15711 GCA_932074435.1 Andricus kollari
ATTAACAAAATTTTAATATTGAATAAATAAATTTTAAATAAACTATTCTTTGTAGACTCCTCATGCTGAGGATGTTTTCGCATACATTTTACATTATTACTTGCAACTCAGAATGCGACAGTATGCAAAAATTCAAATAGCTGATCAAAAAAAGGAGAGCTCTAAGCTAAAGAAAATGTCAAAGTTTTATTCTACATAAGGTTACAGAATTACAGCATACATTTTGAAAATTTAACTAATTTAATTGTTGACAAATTAACTAATTTGAAGAATTTAACTAATCTAAAGCAAATATAAAAGTTTCTTTGTGCATAAAATTACATATTATTACTGTTGTGTTTTACGGAAAGCTATAATTTTTTGAAATGCTTGTTGCATTCATTTTATTTATTGAAATTTTATACCTACATATAAGATTCATAAGAATTATACGTTTTTAATTTAAAAATTGCCTTTTTATTAATCTGACATAAATAACTCTTGATTATTGTCATTTTTATAATTGCAAAATAATTTGGTAAGTTACTTTATACTGTTTTAAAAAAAAATGTTTTAATATTAAATTAGGCACATGAATTTTTAGGACGCAAAAAACCTTTTAATTTTAATTTACAATCGTGACACTCAAGTTCCTAAATTAATTAATTATTTAATTAATAACAATTTTATTGTTATTACTTTGTTTAAATTTATTATATTAAATGTATCATCTTGGAAAAATTTTTCGTATTGCTTGCACACATTTAAAAACTTAGAAACTTAATATATTTCACTTTTTTCGTTATATATTTTATACTAGTATACGCCAAAAACATTTAGCTTTTTTTTCCATTAAAAAAACACAAACAAAAGTTCAGATTTTTAAAAAACATAAATATTTGCATTTTTGCCATGTATTTTAAAGAAAGTTGGACCTATAGGTAACACAGCCACACACAAAAAATATGTGTCGTGATCTGGGGACGCGATATATGTTTTCCTATGGATTTTGACGCGCTGAATTCGAAGCCGATGTCAAAATTTGCCCTACAGGTCAGCGTTTCACCCTAACCTTAAAAAACTTGAAAAAGTTAGTATTTTCAGTTCTGGGGATGAGGTATATCAATTCTTAATATTTTGACGCGCCGAATCTGAATCCGTCATCAGAATTGGCCCAACGGATCTTCGTTGGACCCTAACCTAAAAAAATACCTAAAAATCGCTAAAATGACCCGTTTTTCTTGCACAAAATGGAACCAGACACATATTGATGCCTTTTTAGGGTAGCTGAGTCTATTTAGACTATTTGGTGAGCTACCTGGGTAAAAAAATTTTGTATGGGATTGATCTAGGAAAACATCTGGGAAATCGTATGGGAGTGATCTTTCAGATAGTATAATAAAAGTATGGTATATGAGACGATCCCATACTTCATGTCTGTTTGTATTATGTATAGTGGATGTATAACTTAAATATAGCTAAAGTATAACAACGTATAGTCGAAGTATAGTAAGAGTATTGCTAAAGTATATTTTAGAAGTATATTTGAAGTATAGCTGAAGTATAGCTGATGTATAGCTGATGTATATCTTAAAGTATAGCTCATGTATGCCTGAAGTATAGGGAAAGTATGTTTATAGTAGTTATAGCTCAATTATATTTAAAGAATACAAAGATAATATATAAAATATGTATAAGCGTTGTATTCTTGATGATGACATTGGACACCCGAAATACATAAAATTAGAGATCCAGAATCATGATTTTCACAGCATAAAAAAATATTTTTTGCAACTTCTAAATTTAGCAGAACTTAAAAAATTCTTTATATTATTAAAAATATAACATTATGTCTTTTATCTGAATAATAAATCAGTCAAATTTTTTCATGCAATAATAATTCTATAGTTAGGAATCAGAGATTACTGGATCCCTTACCCACATATAGAAAATAATAAGAGGGTAAGCTTAATAAGATGCTTAATTATGCTTAAGAAACTTCTTATTTAATATATCTTCTTGCTTTAAGGAATCCCCATATAGTTGAAAAACTGAAGTGGCTTCTTTATTACCCTCGCGAACAATATTCGTTGCACATTTTTCAAAAGAAATTAGTTAAATCACGAATTTTGTTAATTTACGGACGATGTGTCATTCACGATGTATTATGTTTTATCCCGTTGCTATGATATCTTTAAAAACAAATGAATACATATTGTATACGATACTTTAACCGTCCTCAAGTATAGATGAAGTATATCCTATACTTCAGTTATACTCAAGTATAGATGAAGTATATCATATACTTCAGCTATACTTAAGTATAGATGAAGTATATCATATAATTCATATATACTTTAGCTATACTTCATCTATACTTCATCCATACTTCAGCTATACTATTTCAATATACTTGAAGTATGGGATCGTCTTATTTACCATACATGTTTTATACTTCTGAAAGTCAATGATTGATCAATCCCATACTTATAATTTTTACCCGGGTAACCTTTTGGAACCCGATATCGAGGGATCTGAGCTCGTCCTTCGTCCATGGAACCACTCAAAATGAATAGTGTACTACCGGGACGGCAAGCATGTTCGTTGCAGATGCTTTGTTCCTCGCCGACAGTTCAGAGGATTAAATCTGTCGGGTAAGACGTTTGTATTTACATCGGAGAGTATTCTTAATCGATGTTGCGTCCTGAAAGCGGATTTGTGGCACGCTCAGGTATATAAAGGTCTCTCCAGAACCAGGGTATCGTATAGCGCTTCTATCGACGAGATCAGGGTCTTCGGGGATGCCACTAACTTTTCCTCGCTTCAGATTATCCTTCGGCGCAATTTTCTAAACCAAACTCCATTCCAATCTCTTGAGGGTACTGTTTGACAATGTCTAGAGCTAGATGTAGTTTCTCTTGATTTTTAGCATAGATCTTAAGATCATCCATGTAAAATACATGAGTGGCCTTATCCCAGTGGGCACAAAAACATGAACGTCCTGAGAACGTTCTAAAAACGTTCCTAGGATGTTAGTGTCAGTCCAATTGATGTTCTAAAGACGTCCCACCTTCCAAAACCCGTCTTTGAAACATGGGACGTCTCCAGGACATCAATTGGACTGACACAAACGTCCTAGGAACGTCTTCAGAACGTTCTTAGGACGTTAATGTTTTTGTGTCCACTGGGATGCTTTCGATTTCCAGGTTTGCCGCAGAGGTACCCTTCGGAATGGCGAAGTGCGAGAGATAGTGGCAATAATGTGAGGCAAAAGAGGAGAGGGCTCATGTTGTCACCTTGAAACACACCTCTCTGAAAGGTGACACTATTAGTGATCACACGATGTTTTCCAGATGAGATAGTAAATCTGGTTTTCCAAAGCGTAATCCATCCAGGCCATCAATAGGTAGCGCTGGTAGGATGCTGCGTCTTTGCAGGCAAATCTATCGATGAAATGGTTCTCCTGACATCCTGCTACGCCATTCTTTGAGCAATCCTATCATTTAGGATAGCTGTGAAGATCTTATACAGTGTATTCAGAAAAGTTATTGGCCTGTAATTTTTAGGGTCAGCTAAATTGCCCGTCTTCGGCTGGAGCACTGTGCGCCCTTCCACCAACCACTTCAGAATAGGCTCTTCTATCGCGAACCGGATGCATAAGGCTGTTCTTCTGGGATCACTTAATCTGGTCCGTCAACACTGTTCCTCATAACATTCTATAATAAGATTGTTAGCTCTAAAAAAGTATCCAGAGGTGAAGTCTTCATCTGCAACTGTGTCGTCTGCCGCGTAAGGTCATCCGCGGCTAGAGACCGGACTCCAACGGACAGTGTTGTACGAAATCTCTTGCGTACATTTCCCGCTCTTGCTTACCTTCTAGGATAGAAGGAGCAGGAGTGGATAACGTACACGTTCCGGTTGCGTCGGGGTTGGTTGCTTTAAGGGAACATGATCGCAGCTTCCGAAGCCTACAACTTCTCAAATAAATTACACTTACTTTGTATAGAAAGAATTTATTAGAAGATATAGTATATTGTGTTACGACGCAGCAAACCCCGGCTTTGACGTCCGAGGCCGATGTTTGCAGTACGAGGTGTCCACGCGCGCGCCGAATCTTTGATCATAAATACAACAATCATTTTCAGCTTCTTCTTGCAAGTTATATTCCTTAATTTGAGTTGAAAATTCATCTCTTCGGTTCAAATTTTTCTAAACTGGGAATTAATTATACAATTTTTGGTTGAAAATTTATCGTTTTAACTTCAAAATTCATGTATTTTGTTGGGAATTCGTCTCTTTTGATTGAAAATTAATCTTCTTGGTTGAAAATCCATCTTTTTGATTGAATATTCAACTACTGCAGTTATAGATTCACCATTTTAATTGAAAATTTATCTTTTTGGTTTGCAATTAAATTATTCAACTAGAAGATTTATAATTTTAGTAGAAAATTCATCACTTTGGTTGAATAGAACTATTTTATGAAAATTCATTTTGTTTGAAAATTAATTTGTTTGAAACTAAAAATTTAACTATTTCATTCTTGGTTGAAAATGTATCTTTTTTGGATGAATATTCAACTATTTGGATGAAAATTGATATCTCTTATTTAAAAATGAAAGTATTTGTATAAAAATGTATATACTTTGTGGAAAATTTGTCTTTTTGTGTCATTGTTATCGGTTGACAAAAGAATCGCGGGCTTTCGTGCAATCTGACTCACGTGTTGCTACGTGTTGCCGACCGGCATGCGCTGTAGTCTGTACAACTGTATTGTACAGTCTACAAATATCAGTCATATGTACCACGCATGCGTCAAAAGAGAGAGACAGGAGAGTGTCGCCGCTTGGACCAAAAGTGCTTGCGCGCACTCCGTAAAAGTATACTTTTCCGGCGGCCGGCCGGCAAAATACCCCCTCCCACAAACGAGAACTTCGCGTCCCCCAAACAGGCAGAGAATGATACGAAAACCGTCCCGTTTTGCATAAAATATTTTATTTAATTATTTGAAATTCAATGTTTCATTTATATTTATATATATACATTTTGGTTCTAACCTCTAATGTGACTTTTTTTCGTAAAATAAAATTAATAATTTTTATTCCGAAACGCTGTATATTATGAGATTAATCTATGATTGCACGTTGTTTTTCCAAAGTTCACTTTGTTACAAGCAGGATTGCTGGCAGGATAATGTTACCTCGCTGGCGAATGCGAAATCTGTTTCCGAATCTTGCCGAATTCAGTCCGTTTGAGTCCGCGAAGAACTTTGTAAATCCAACCCGAACCAGTCCGTTTTATTCCGAATTTCATTTGAAATGAGTCCGACTGATTTCGCAGGGGCTCATGTATAATTTCATACCGAATCAATTCGCGTGAATAATTCCGATTAAATCCGCATGATTCTGAAATTCACACATACACGCGCGCGCGCGTACACACAGGGCACTAGCGAGACGGATGCAGAAAGCTGTCATCCTTGCGTCGCTTCGTGTCCTCAAGACAGACGTGGGTGTCGCCGACCTGTCTTTATTATTTCTAATGCCCTGTGGCCAACCATCTCAAGGTCAACCGAATATTTTGGTTATAGTCGTTGCAGCTCACTTTTAAGGTCTTGATACCTCTCCTCCTTTACTTTCTCCTTGGCAGTGATTTTGTAGTCGACCGGAGACGAGAATTCGATCACGAATATAGTTCGTTTTTCGAAGTCTTGGAGATCGATATCAGACCTCGAGTGTGCAACGGAGACTGCAGTCCGAAAATCGTATTTCCAGAAAATGTGGCACTTTTCGTTTTGGACATTTGACTCTATCTTCCTCGGAGCGTTCGGCAGGGCCGCGGCCAACACCGTAAGAGCGACAAAGATGGTAAGAAAGCACACTTAGGGCCGCATTATGTCTATATGACACCGTCCTTTCATGCGAAAGTGAAACTCTATGTACCTGAATTAAGTCCTGATGATCTGAGAAAAGCAAAAGTTTGCTCCTTTGACAAGGACTGTTTTTCTACATTTCTGTGAAAGATGCCGTGTATTTTCTTGTCGAGTAGCTGTTGGCGGAATTTTTCAGCCTCTGCTTTCTTTATTTCCGCTTTTACTTTATTTCGGCTTTGTTATCTTTCACAATCATCTCGTGTTTCCTGACCATTTTTAGGAGAGGATCTTTGCCATTTGCAACGATGTAAGCTGTACTTAGAACAAATCGGTTATGAAGACATTGGAGAGTCAGATGTCCGCGCCCGCCTTGACGGTGTGAGATGTACAATCGCGGAACAGACGAATTGTTATGCAAGCTCTAATGCAGATGCATGATCTTACGTGTGGCGATATCAAGGGCCGTAAGCTCGTTCTTCGTCCATGAAACCACCTCAAACGAGTAGAGTAGAACCGGGACGCAAGCATGCTAGTCGCAGATACCTTCTTCAACGCCGACAGCTTTGGAGACCTGCTTGTATCTGCTTCGGAGAGACTCTTTCACTGATGTTACGTCCTGAATGCAGCTTTGGGGTACGTCCAAGTATACCTATACAGTGTTAAGTTGTCTACTAACATTAATATCAACAAGCTCAGGGTCATCGAGAACGCCACTAATCTTTCCTTTCTTCAGATGAATCTTGGCACACTTGTCCAATCCAAAGGCATTAACAATTTCTCCTGTGTACTTCTTGACGATATTTAGAGCAACTTGAAGTTTAATTTTACCAGAAGCATAGATCTTCAGGTCATACATATAAAATACATGAGTGACCTTAAGCTCATGATGATTAATGTCGCCGCAGAGGTATCCAGGAGAATTTCATAGTGCGAGAGATAGAGGCAGAGGTGTGATGTAAAAGAGCAGAGGGCTCACGGTATAGCACTGAAAGACAACAGTCTTGAAGGTGATTTTGTTCGTTGTCACACGATAATTTCCAGATGAGATGGTAAGTCTAGTTTTCCAAAGGGGCATCAACCTCTGTGTATCTCACTATGTGTGGATGAACCTTCAACCTTTTCAACATACATGATAAGTCCGTGAGCGGTTGAATAGAAAGCTTTCCGTTAGTCAATCCAGGCCATTGACAGGTCGCTCTGATGGGATGCTGCCCTTTGCAGGCGCACCTCTCAATTAGCAGGTTATCTCGGCAGCCTGCTACACCTTTTTTCGAGCTACGTTCTTTGTACATCTGTCTCTAAGCAGGCTCAATTCTTGGAAAATCCTGTTGTTCAGGACAGCTGTAAAGATCTTATACCGCGCGTTTTAACGAGTTATTGGCCTGTATTTCTCTGGGTTCGACAAGTTGCCTTTTTTTCGGTAGGAGTATAGTGCGTCCTAACACCAGCCACTGCGAAATGGGCGTTTCCGACTTTCAATATGTGGTGAATATGCGGGCCAGATGTTGGTGTGTAGAAGTAAGCTTCTTCCACCAGAAGTTCTTGATACAATCTGGTCCTGCAGCGGAAAAGTTCTTCGTGTCCCTAAGTGCTTTTTTCATCTCTTCGGCAGTGATTGATGGACATTACTTCACAGATGTTATGAGGTTGTCACAAAACTCTTTGAAGCGGATGATCTTATCAGTATTTTCTTTCAACTCCATATATACAGGGTGTCCCAGACTCAAGTGTCCAGACTTATATGGCCGTGTAAAAATAAAAAAATAAATCTAAAATTCATTTTCCAAAAATCAGTTAAAGTTCTACCCAGATAACAAGCGTGTGACGTACATTACTCGCATGTCGTGCGGGTAACGCCATGCGGCTCATAATATACGCATATCGCCTTCACTCTGCCGGATTAAGTGACGGTTAAATGAGTGAGTGCACGATGTGTCTCATATCGCCATCACAAGTACGAGTATAATTTGTGCATATTAAATAGACAAACTCCAGTGGGCACAAAACCATGAACGTCCCAAGGATATCCTTGTCAGTCCAAACTACGTCTCAAAGACGTTTAATATCGTAAGGATGTCAGATAAAATCGTTTTGAAGTTATATAACGTTCTCCGGACATCTTTCGTACTTTTATCACCTTATAGGTAGGTATAATTTCAAATTTAATATTTAATCTTTTAAACTTTATTATATTATAATTAATTACTTATATTATGATATTTTTAATAATAACAAAGTCAACAAAAGAAAAATATATATTAATCGCGTGCCATTTCATTTTCCCTCTGTTTTCATCTTTGCGGTTTCATTACTGTTTCTCTGATAACGAAATAGTAATTCCGTGCTTGCACTTTTGAAATCAGAGATATATAATATTCTTTAGCAAAATTGTAAGTTTTCAATTCTACGAATTTTTAGGTTATTTTTTTTGCATGCCGAAAAAAGTTGTTTTGCCATTGTGCGATTCACTTTATATGTTTTAAAATGACTAATTCTGTTTCTATATATTTCTAGTCTTTGTATTGTCTACATTTTTTATTTAGTATAATGACAAAACAAAAATAGTGTTCTTTTAGAATGAGATTTGTTTAAGATATGACAACACCATTATACCAATTAAAAAATCTTCTGTCAGGGACCCTCTGGGGTTTATTATGTTTATTTTCAAATTATAATAAACGTTATTTAGTACGAAAGCATTATTTTATTTATTTAAAATATTTACATAAATATTTAGATCATTATCTTAGTACGCTTCGTGAAGTCGCACGAAAGTCTCATTTCACTCTCCCGCGTGCATCAACTATCATCCGTGCGAGCGAAATGCGTCGCATATGATGACACATATGTCTGCATCAGTGACTTCACGCGTGAGGAATAAATCCGCACGCGTGCGAGTAATATGCGTACCCAGATAACAATACGTGCCGGCACGTGATCGGCCCGACGGGCTGGAGACCAACCTGCCTGCTAAATGCCCGCGTCAGGTCGGCCGAGTCGGAATGCGACCGACGGGCGGACAATCGTCCGGCAGATTAGACGCCCGTCGGTCGTGCAAACGGCGAGGAACGACGGGCCGGCGACTTGCCCGACCGCTACAGGCTGATAGTGCGAGTAGACTGAGATCGAAAACGCGCATGCGCGTTTTGGATCAGCTGCTCTTGCCGTGTGTATTCGTTCGTTTTGTTCGCTTGGTGTTTGATTTTTTGGCGGCTTGCTGTTTTTTAATTGTTTGCCTGCTGTGCGTGGAACAAAAAGTGTGTAAGATATACCCTACTAAAAAAAAAGTCAGGACTGCTGACCATTTCTCAGGTTATTAATCTGAAAATTTTGTCCTTTTTCTTTCTCTCGACGGTTTAGCGTGCAGACATCTTGGATTTCTCCCATCGTGGGCCGGCATTTTACCGAACCGTCGATCATGCAGTTCGCCGGACCGCATCGCTCCCGCCTGTCCGGCTTGCTATATAGCCATCAATGGTGTGCACATTAAGGTGCATATCTGCCAGCACGTCTATCTGATCGATCGGACCGCGGGCCGGCAGTTCGCTTGCAGTCTGCGGGCATTTTGCTATCTGCTTAGCATATGAGACTATAATTGTTATCTGGGTTAGTTTTTGAGTTATGAAATATTTAAGCTGGTTCAATCAGGAGCGCCGTATAAACCGACTATGTGTACGTAAGCGGGATTCCAACGTAGAGTTCTCCCATCCTTAACCCCACCTCTGCGCTCGCATCGGTAACACTGCTTTGGAATCCCGCTCACGCACACACGACTATTTATACGGCGCTCCTGATTGGTTCTGCATTCCCCCCGAAAGCGTCTTAGCATTTCTTTGAGCAGGCATATGCTTTTCAGGCTATCAATCAGGACGACTGTAGTCTTTGCAGATACATCTATCGATGAGCAGGTTCTCCTGACATCCTACCACGCCTTTCTTTGAGCTGTATTATTTGAATATCTCTTGCCACACAGGTCCGATTATCTGAACATTCCTATAATTTAGGATATCTGTGAAGATCTTATACAGTGTGTTCAGGCAAGTTATTGACCTGTAATTCTTAGGTTCAGCTAAGTTGCCTATCTCCGGCAGGAGCTCTGTGCGCCCTTTCATCAACCACTCCGGAATAGGTTTGCCCGACTTTAGATATGAGGAATAGTACTTCATGCCTCTTAATGCTTTTTTACCTCCTCGGTAGTGGTAGGTAGGAATTCCTCATCAGGTGAAGCTATTTATGTTCTCTGAGCCTTCTTTCAGAGAATGCTGGACTTCGTAGACTTCTCTCCAAAATGCTTCGACCTCCTCTGGTTTCCCTGGCGAAAGTTTGGGATAGGAATAGTCCTAACCAATCCGAAGTCATCCGAATCATTCCGGAATCTGTATCCAAACCAATCCGAGTTATTTCGAACCAATCCGAAAAAATTCTACATTTCATTCAATCGAAATCGGTTAAACATTAATCCGATTCAATCTCAATAAAATTTTCAATCTGAATCAATCAAAACTCGTATTCATTCTCATTCATTCGGATTGAAAATCGGTTTAGGTTAATCCGAGTTCGGATTGATTTGGATTGAACGATATGTAGAACTTTTTTCGAATTGGTTCGGGTTGATTCGGATACAGATTCCGGAATAATTCGGAATTAATTCCTATCCGATACGTTCGCCAGGGTTGGGCGACAATAACTGGAAGATCTTGGAAGAGTCGAGATGGGTCAGAGAAAAACTGTTCATTTCCTCTGACCCACCTCTCCCACCGTTCTAGACTGCTCCTAGCTTCAGACACTACCCGTATTCTGTGTTATGATGGATCCGCAGTTCACGCGCGAACTGTCGAACTTTGACAGTAAAATTCCTACCAGATATTATGTTGTCAATCACACACTGAATGAGGGATGCGTACTGCTTTGCCCAGCCTATATTTCTGCTGAGTTAATGCATTCGTCTTTTGGTATTATGATCAGCCGTTGGTTTTGTTGTGCGAGAGATCTGAGTATTTCTTGTACCGCAGGGCATGCAGTCGTGCCAAGTAACCTTCTTGTTTAGGGGGCATACTGGTATCGTAGCACTTCAGAAGGTCGCTGTTTAGTCGATCCGTCCACTTAAAAGTATTGAGATACTGCCGGTCCATCGCATTGACTCTGTCTTGATAATCTGAAGCGAGGAAAACTTAGTGGCATCCCCGAAGACAGGACATCCCCTTTCAGGACGCAACATCGATTAAGAATACTCTCCGATGTAAATACAAACGTCTTACCCGACAGATTTGATCCTCCGAACTGTCGGCGAGGAACAAAGCATCTGCAACGAACATGCTTGCTGTCCCGGTAGTACACTATTCATTTGGAGCCGTTCCATGGGCGAAGAACGAGATCAGATCCCTCCATATCGGGTCACGAAAAGTTATGCATTTTACATCGTCTGTTCCGCGACTTTACATTTGACGCCGTCAAGGTAGTTGCGGAGTACTTAATCTTGAATGACCCTCTTCTTACAATGGTCAGGAATCCCGAAGAAGTGGGCCAAGGAGCGACTCTGTACAAAGCAGCAGAGCAGGCTGCTGAAACACTTGGCCTCGACTTCAATATCCTAGAGAAATAGAGTCAATTGTCGAAAATGAGAAGTGCCGCATATACTGGAACTGTATACTCGAGGCCTGACATAGTTCTCCTTGACTACGAGAAGCAAACCATGTTCGCTATCGCATTTTCGGCAACAGCCGAAAAGCACATCACAGCCAAGGAGAATGAAAAGAAAGAGAGGTCTACCTTATAAGGTAGTTGCGACGGTTATACCCGGAATATTCTGGTAAGCTAGTCGTCCTGATCATCGGTGCTCTTGGTGGTGCCAAACTTTCACTGGTTAATAGCCTCAAAAGCAACCCTGCGTGTCAACGAAACGCGAAGTCACTTGCGGGGAAGATGCAGAAGGCGATCATCCTTGGGCCGTTCTGTGTCCTCAGGGTACGCGCGACTTTTGCCGGAACGTCGAATTAAGTCTATCGCAGACTTTAACCGCCAATCTCACAGTCGTGAGACGTTGTTACAGCTGGAACGTTACTGCGATTTCGCCGCGAGCAAGTGCAGTGTTGTAGAATGGAACCCGCTCCCGGTGAAATCCCGCGGTTGTCCTTATGACAAACTTTTAATTATATAAAAAAAGGTTCAAACAACCACAGCAGGGTCCCACTGGAAGCAATTGTCATCTAAAAATGACACTGGCTCCCAGTAGAACCGCGGTAAATCACACTTATGGCCACGTCTCACGACCGTGAAATGGGTGGTCACAGGAAAAGATGAAATTACGACGACAGGCCGGCGAAACCCTCGTTTGTCTTGAGGACACAAAGCGACCCAAGCATGACAGCTTTCTGCATCCATCTCGCAAGTGCCTTGGCATATTTTTGGCACGCGGGTATGGCTTTAAGGTTACAAACCAGTGATAGTTTCGCACTTCCGAGAGCACCGATCACAAGAATAATTACTTTAACCGAATATTCTGGGTAAGGCGTTGCAGCTCCCTTTCAAGGTCTTGATACCTCTCCTCATTTTCCTTCTCCTTGGCAGTGATGTTGTAATCGGCCGGAGCTGAGAATTCGATTACGAATATGGTTCGTTTCTCGAAGTCTTGGAGAACGATGTCAGGTCTCTAGTGTGGAACGGATACTGCTGTCCGAAAATCATAGTTCCAGAAAATTTGGTACTTCTTGTTTTGGACAATTGACTCTATCTTCCTTGGAGCGTTCGGCCACGACCAACGCTGTAAGAGCGACAAAGATGGTAATAAAGCACTGTTAGGGCCTCATTATGTCTGCAGATATACGTCGTTCCCGCGTGGGTGGGACACGCAGATAGTATGTGTTCTAGGTACTCTACGTGTGCATGACACGCTCTGCACCTATCGCGGGGAACTTCTTGACATAAAATGCCGTTACGGTACCCGGTAAGAAGAGAAGAATATATAAAAATTAATACTTTCAGATTTAAACGAAAGAGTGAGCATGATTTAATTTTTTGAATGTGCTAATTTTCCATCGGGAGAAGTGCCTAACGAAAGAATAGGTTTATCTCCGAAACCAATTATTTTCTATTTCCTTAACGATTGCCACTTGTGTTGTGTTCCATGCAGGCTAACATATTTTACATTTTTTTAATTCTTCTTAATGCGAACGGTAGACACACCTCTCATGGCTAGTTTTAATTCCGTACTTACATGATGTATTTTCGATTAATGTAATTCTTTCTAATTCGTCCACAAAATGCGTGCAATTACATGGTTTCTATTCCTCCGTGTGCAACATAAGTTTGGAAATTTCAATTTTTTGTCATGGTTATTTTTAATTCTATACTTACATGCTTTATTTTCTCTTATTTTAATTCCTTCTAATCTGTCCATTTTTTGTCTGTTTCTCCAATAGACACACGTGTCACATGACAATGATGATGCCAGTCTAACTTAACGGGCCGTTGTAAGTAGACGCGTCTCTCAAATGTCAAAAAGTAAAATATTATTTTCCCAGTGAACCGGTCTTTTTGCGCGATTGTTTTATAATTATTGTTCCGTGCACGCTCTATTTAAGTTAGTTTTCAAAATACCATTCTAAAATTAACAAGAATCTCTGAAGAATAAGGCAGAATCCAAGTACAATCAAAAGATGAGTATTCGACCATTTTTGCTTCAAATAAACGAAAATAATTCAATTTATATACAATTCTAATGATTTTAAAAAGTATTTCGATGTACTCGAGGGAATTTCTAATTGACTTTAATGGTTCGAAAAGAATTTAGTTTCCCATACGTCATGCAACGATGATGCATTGCTAAAGGGGGCGATGGGGTCGATTTATCGAAAACCTATAAGTTTTCTCAATTCCATTATTTTAACTTGAATATTTCGAACAGAAGAAAAATTTTATACATATAATTGAACTATTTTGATTATCCCGGGGGGGGGGGGGGGGTATCCAAATGAACTTTAGAGTGGTTAAAAATTCGAAAAATAAACTGATGACAAAGATTTACTCAATGCAGAGAACCTCGATCCAGCAGAGATGCTGAAGCCTATTCCTGAAAAGGCACTGAACGAGCCCCTGATCGGCAGCGGACTAAATTGATACCGACTCTGATTTAGAGTCTTAACTTTTCATCCTAATCGATACCGTTCTCTGCTTACCAGTTTTTTCTGTATTTGACTTTGACCCTAAAAACGATTTCAGATGTTTAGCAGTCAATTTGCAAAAATTTAACCTAATTAGCAGGTTCTCTCGACAGCCTGCTACCCCTTTTTCGAGCCACATCGTTCGTACATCTCTCGCCACACAGGCTCAATTTTACGATCAATCCTGTTGTTTAGGACAGCTGTAAAGATCTGATACAGTGTGTTCAAACAAGTTATTGGCCTGTAATTCTCTGGGTTGGACAAGTTCCCTTTTTCTCGGTACGAATATAGTGCGTCCTAACACCAGTCACTGCGGAATGGGCGTTTCCAACTTTAAATATGAGGTGAATATGCGGGCCAAATGTTGGCGTCTAGAAGTAAACTTCTTCCACCAAAAGTTCTTGATACAATCTGGTCCTGCAGCGGAAGAGTACTTCGTGCCTTTAAGTGCTTTTTTCACTTCTTCGGCAGTGATTCATGAAAATTCCTCCTCATATGTTATCAGGGAGATTGTCGCAAAGCTCCTTGAAGCGGATGATATTTTCTATGTTTTTCTTAAATTGTAGTTGGACTTGTTCAGTGTGTGATTGAAGATCCTCAATTCTTGGACGAACTTTCGAACCCTTTCCGTCAAGCACGCACTGAATACGGGACGCATTCTGTCTTGTCCATCCAATCTTCTTGTCCAGTTGATGCAAGCGTTTTTTGGTCTTTTGATCCATCGTCGGTTTTAGCCTTCGATTTGAATCATCGAATGCGCTCGCAGCACTATACGCTGCATAATTGATGGTTCAGAGGTCGAACTCCTCCGAGATATCCTCACGAAGGGAGAAGTCCATTTCAGGAATATCTTGGGGATTAGGAGGAACCTGCATGTCAATGTTCCTCCTTCTCCTAAAATCGCTATCATCTCGTTTGGTCTTATTTTCGCTTCCTCTTCTTCGCCTGCAGCTCGTTCAAGCGGCGGTTGGGGAAGCTCTCCGCGCACATATCAATTTTTCATGAGGTAGGCACGTTGATTTCGCAAAGACTGATGCGAAACGTGCTGAAGCTCTGGGTGTTTCTGGCTCCACAAAGTGTGCATACGCGCTACAAAGCCTCTGTGAGCACGGATAATGTTGGCATCGTAGCAGTCTAGGTTCATCGTCGTGTCTCAGTCTAAATTATTTACAGCGGAGTCTCACCTATTTCCCCTCTCCCTTATTTTCCGTTTCTATTTCCCGTCGGCTGTACAAGCTTATTTCCATTTGCGCAGTTCCGGCACCTCCCCCCACGCTCCCGGTATATTCTCCTTCAGGTCAGCGGCTGACCAGTTAAATAGAGGCCCGAAGAGCGGGAAGCTTTAAATTGAGTATTTTAGTATGACGTCATGGGAATACGTCATACGACTTTTTCCACAAAATATTCTAAACGTAAAAGTAAGTCATAAATGTACAAATAGTAATATTCCTCATGTATAACATGTATTTTTTAAGCCATGTTCCATTTTTTTGTCGATTCACGGCAAATTGTCGTACCCCAGCAAAAACTTTTGAAAGACACTGATGTATGCATGCAGGCTAACGGACCGCGACTTCACCAACTGCGCAATTCGGGGCCGTCTGAACCGTTTCCAATTGGAATACATAATAGAACGTAATATACTCGACTGCATCCTCGCGCATTGCGACCCTTCCGAGGCGAGTGTCGCAATCGTCTTTC
>CAKNWW010201043.1:0-11107 GCA_932074435.1 Andricus kollari
TATGTTTGATGATATTTTTTGCACTAAAACTGCTTAAAATTTGTATGAGAGAGGTTTGCAGTAACTGCTTCTATGTAAAATTAACAATAAATAATTGTTATTATTTAATTTCAAATGTCACGAAATTTTCATGCATTTAAAAAATATGATAATTTTTTATGAAAAAAATTTGTTCTCATCTGGAAATACTTTAAATTATTGTGAGAGTGATTTTCAGTAACAATTTCTATCAATAATTAACAATTATTTGTTGAAATACAACAATTGTTAATTTTGTAAACAACTGAAATGAATAACTATAAAACTTTGGCTTTTTGGCCTGCAAAATAATTTTTTTGCAGTAAAATTGCTTTAAATATTTGTAAGAGAGATTTGCAGTCGCTATTTCCATGTAAAATTAACAATGAATAATTGTTATTATTTATTTATTTAATTTCAAATATCACGAAATTTGCATGTATTTAAAAGAGCCATTTATTAATCCATTGTGCCAGATCCATTTATTGGTTACCTAAGGCTAAAAGATACATAAATCCTACAATTTATAGCCACCTGCCATTAAAAAAAAATCTTCAGGTTGGCGAAAGCCGATTTTTCTAAATGAAAAATGCCAAAACTTATTATTTATTCATTTCGATTGCTTATAAAATGAACAAATAGAATTACACATGTATCATGTCCCAGAATATCTGAAGCATCTTAAATGATTCAGAGGAATCTAAATTTTAAAAAATCGCTAATTTAGATATCTCGCTGCAAACATTTCTTATAACAATTGTTTATTGTTAATTTTGTATGAAAAAAGTGATGGAAAATCTTTCTCACAAAAACTCGAAGCAGTTTTAGTGAAAAAAATTATTTTACAGGCCAAAGTGCCAAAGCTTTGAATTAATTTATTTAATTTGTTTACAAGATTAACAGTTGTTGTATTTTAACAAATATAATTGAACATATATTATTTTTAGGAATATCTACATCAATTCAGATGATAAAGGAAAAACCGAAATAGAAAAGATCTTTTAACAAAAATTACAATATTTGGCTATTTCTCAATTTAATTTGTTTATAATAATTGATACATACAATAATCAAATTATTTGTATTCTGGGAGTATTCTTGCGTTGATTTAAGATGATTTTCATTATATGCAAACCGTTTTAAAGAGTAAATAATGATTTTGTGAAAAATCTCGATTTTCTCATACTTTGAGTAAACATATAATATGTAAACAAATGAAAATGCAAAAATCTCTGACCAAGGTGCTTTTTGAAATTTAGCGTACTTCAATTTAAAGAAAAAATAATTGCAAATCGGGACAAAATTGAAGGCTGTAGACTTTTTTGAACGAAAAAAAGCTTTTCCTCCCACTGTGCGCCCTATTGAACATATTCTGAAAAATTAAATTTTGTAATCCCTCTAACTCTAATGTTTCGAAGCTTATAACACTTTTGAAAAAAACGGAATTATTATGAGTAATTTTCATTTATATTATATTTTCAAAAGTGTATGAAATTGTAAAAGTAGAGAATTTTTGCAAAAGTGCAATGTAATTAATAACTTTATTTAAAAATTGTATAACTGATTAGAAACAGGATTCTAAGATTGTTGGTGAATAAATAAAAAGTTAACATTAGAACCTTTTAAACTTTCTTTCCAAGATTTTTATTTTAAGATTATTGCATTAAAAAAATTACTGAATATGATGTAAATTTTTTAATTTACCTAGCGCTTTTTTGACTTCTGTATTAGTTCTTATTTTTGAACTTAGAAATAAAAAATATTTTGGAATTTTACAGAAATAAATAGTAACCTACCAGAAATGTTTTACAAATAAATATCATTTCATAGAATTTGCTGATAAATATTCAATAATCTTAATGCGAATCATACTGATGAAATAGAAATTGAATTTCAATTTATGTAAATTATTATGATGATTATTAATTCAAAAAGTAAGATTTATGGAATTTTTTTTTCTCAATTATATTTGACATATAGAATAAAAAAAATATAAAACTAAAACAATACCTGGAATTAATATACACTACCGGCGGAAATCATTTACACCTCTGTTTTTTGAGTTGTTGCTAAAGTAATCTTAATTTTTATAATAATCATATTGATAATAAGTCCAAATTGAAGGTAAATTGTCAATTTTTTAGGAACATATTGCAAATAACGTCAAATTTCGACGTTTATGGAAAATTGGAATAACTCTGGAAATAATTATCATTTTTTAGCTTCTTTAGATTAATTTTAAAAGTAAGTTCCCACTGTAGATTTATAAATTGTAAATATTTCTGTATATTTTTCCCCTATAATTTATACAATTCAACCTTAGACATTTATAAAAATATAATCTTTTTGAATTTTTCTAAATCATGTGGTGAGTACAATCATTATTTGAAATTTTTCGACATTTTTGCACCAAGTTTGGCCCTAAGGTAGAAACTAGGGAATAAATGAAATTACAAATTTTAATTATTTACAGAGTTATTCCAATTTTCCGAAAACGTCGAAATTCGACCTTTTTGTTTCCTCATGGAAAAAGCTTTGTACAATGGTAACAATTTCGAAATGTTTTGAATTCATTTAATTAAACTTTTCACAATTTACAAAATGTGATAAACAATTTTCTAAACAATTGTCCAAGTTTGCGTGTGTGTGTGTGGAAATGCAAATGTTGCAAATGTTGCAGATAAATTGATGCAATTCGGAGGGCTTATTTTCACCACTAATATCTTGAAACTGACCGAACGATTTCCGAAAATATTTATTGCATTTTTTTAGCACCTTGCAATATTTTAAAAATCGGTTTTTTATAGTAAAGCCTTTTTTCATTACCATAATTCAAAATTGATGCAAGAATATATAAGTCTCCTTAGTTTAAGACGAATCGAATATTTTTTTAAAGAGTAAAGAAATTATGGTCATTTATATTATATAAAAAAATCGATTTTTTTAGTGAAAATTTTCTCATTCTCATAATTTAAAGTTAATGCGAAAATAGAAAAGATGTGTTGATTCGAGACGAATCGATTGACCTATAATATTGATACATTTTATTGAAGAGTAAGGAAGCTATGTTAGTGCACAATCTTTGAAAAAACGTTTTTTTATAGTGAAACTTATTTCACTAACAAAATTCAAAATTGATGCAAGAACGGAAAAAATTCCTTGATTCGAGGTAAATCAAATGACCTATAACATTAATACATTTTATTGAAGAGTAAGGAAATTATGCTCATTAATAATATTTGAAAAATCTGTTTTGAACAGAAAAACTATTTTCATCGACATAGTAATACAAAGTTGATACATGAATAGACAAGACTTTTTGATCGTAAATTAAAAAAAAAAATAATTCTGACAATTTTTGTAGAAAAATCATAAAGCTGGGAAAGGGATAGGGTGTGACAGAACTTCCCCCTTCCCTTTTCCATCTCGAAAAATTTCCATTTCAAATACAAAATTTGATTGATCTGATTTGTCATTGTATTTAACAAATTTTTTGTATTATTTTATAGTTTTGTATTTTTTGTAAATTTCTATTTTTAAATTGATCGAAATGAAAAATTTAATTCGTTTATTATTTAGAAAATCACTAATGCTTCCTCTATGAGGAAGCAAATACATTTGCTAACGGGAAGCGAAGTGCTCGTGAAATGGGCACCATATCAATATAAATACTAACAAAGTGAAAACACTCGAGATCGAATTCACAGTTGGCTTCGCAATATCTTCTTTAATAATAATTGAAATTTTACCTTCGGCTTGGGCTTATTAGACGCAGAATTTTATTAAATTTTGCAGGATTATGAGAACAAAATTTTCGTGTGAATTTGAAAAATTTATGACACTTTTGCAACCGTTTAAAAAATAGGTTTGTAGATAATTTCTGCCAGGAGTGTATAATAAATAACACTTATGGAAAAGAATTTATTTTATTGGTCGAGTAAATAAAATGAATCGGATATGCTAAGAAATAAAAAGAATTTTGCAGGGTCATGATCAACAAGTTTCATTTATGACTTCCTTAATTTAGAAGAAATTAATTATGATAAGTATAGAGTCATCTTGATATTAAATAATTATTTACGCTCAACTGGTAGCCCTGAAAGAAGGTAAATGCATCAGAATAAACATTAATAAGATCGACACTGAAAATTCATAATATAAACTTAATGCCAGGAAAATCCCAGTCCATGTAAAAGAGAGGATTCACTGCAAATTGCATATCAAGATTCTTGAAATCATTCATTTAATTACTGTATTACGAAAACCAGTCAATGAAAAAAAAAACTAGAAAATCCTCATTGCTCTTTTAATTTTTTTTACGTAGATTCAGCATTGAATACATCATTCTATTTTTATCAGAATTCCTATTCTTTCATATTACAGTTTTTACTTTTCTTGTCTTTCCATATTGTACACACATTTTTGCTCTCACCATATTCTTCTATTAATCTACTTTCTGCTTCAATTCCAATTTTTTTTTATTTGAACTATTTTTATATTTTGTTCCTTTTTTTCTTTAACTTTTTTGTACTTTATAAATATTATGTAATCTTCCTTTCCTCTAGTTTGATTTTCCTTCTATATTTTTTAATTGGGTCGACTGAAAATTCCCGAATAATAAAATTTCCGACAGAAAATATCCAAAATAGAAAATTCCTAAATTATACAATTCCCGAATTTAAGCAATTAAAATTTAATAGTTCGGGAATTTTTTAGTTCTGGAATTTTATTATTCGGGAATTTTCTAATTCGGAAATTTTATTATTCGGGAATCTTACAGTATCGGGATTTTTCAGTTGCCCCTTTCAGTTTTGCTTTAAACATCTTTACATTTGAATTTTTCTTATTGTTCTTATAAGTTTAGGTACTGCTATTATTTATCGTTTTTTTTTGCTGTTCGAATATTTAAACTTCCTGTATCAATTTCTTCTTCTTATACCCATTCTGAGAGTTGCTAATTTAATTCCGCTTTTACAGAAATCATTCCATGAAAAAAAATTAGCATTCAGATGTGATCATAAATTCATATTTAAACAAATTAATTATTCTTTACACAGTTTTACCTACAATTACCAAATGAAAAGATTTTTTCAAAAAAATAGTTTCAGTTAAGCAAAAGTTCCAATTTGCATTAAATTAATGGTTTTACAAAATAAGTAAACTATTGAAATTTATCTAAAATAATAGTGAATTTTGATTGTATATTAGGTTTTTTTTATTAATTTTTTGCAAATTCCCCCTTTTATTGTGCCCAAAAATGCAAAATATCAGTACTTTTGACTAATTTTCAATTTAATAAACAATTATTACTTGTTTAAAGCATTTTTCTCGCCTGTAAATCGTGAAAAGTTATTATTTTTCAGGATAAATCATACAGTTGATGAATTTCAAGAATATTATTTCTAAATTAACATATTTGATAATTGTTTAAATAATTTTTATTGGTTTAAACACTTTTTCACCTATTAATCGTGAAAAGTTTTTTTTTCTGCCGTTAATGACACAATTAACGAATGTTAAAAGGAATTTTGTTTTGTTTAGGATATCTAGCAAGGGTTTAAACTATTTTCATTTATTTAAATTATCCGTTTCATAGGAAACGTGGAGAAAATTCTAGTTTAAACAATTATTAATGTTTGAAAAAATAAGATATAAGTTCTGAAATAAGAAAATACTGAATATTAACCGAAATAGTCAGTGGTTGTAGACGAGGCCTGGCGAGCCCTGGCTCCGCCAGGGTACTTTCTTCGAAGGCCTGGCGGCGCACGGCCGTTTTCTTGTCACACGAAAAACTGTTCAAGTTAGCATTAAAAGGGCCATTTAAACAGTATTAGGAATTAAATTTTAAGACAATATTGAACCAACTTTATGACAGCAATACGTTATAGGGTCGATAGAGGTAAATGTGATAACGAGAACATTTGGAATGTAAAACAAATCAGTTATTAACTTTATTTATCACAACATAATGATTATATCTTTTATTATTTGTAGGGAAAAGATGGCTGTCATTAGTTGTTGCTTTATTCAATTATTTTTTGAAGAAACTGAGATGCTTCTAGAAAATTACAATTCGTAATTGTGTAATCTGTTCTCTTGATTTGATTTTTTTCTACATAAAGCACCTTTCGTTGAATTTTTTTTAGGAACAAAGGAAGATATTGTATTTTCGTTGAATATCCATTGTTTTCTGATAAATTTGACATTTTTATTATTTTAATGATAAATTACGTCACTGTAATTAAAAATCAGACTAACGTGTCAGTGTGATATCTGTTTTTTGTTTTTATTTTTCATTGTGAAACACGATAATCTGTCAACAGTTCCAGGTTAGCTGAAGAGGTTAATGAACCTCATATGTTTGGAATAAAAATATAAGTAAATAATAATAATAATGTTTAAAAAACATTTTAATATATACATTTTCACAGAAAAGTACTTTAAAAATCAATTTAGAAATTATACAAATTAAAATGGGTGAGTTTTTCAATGTCACTGAACCTTCATTCCAAATTCAATTTTTTTTTATTTTCATTAAGGTAAATTTCCCAGTAATCGTGACGGTCCCAGTAATCGTGAAACTTGGTTATAGTTTGAATATATTGATAAAAAAATGTGTTAAAAGTAACATTTAATGATAAAACCCACTTATTTTTAGCATTTTATAATAGCAAATAGAAGTTATATTCATTCAAATTAAATAAAAAGCAAAAAAATTGGCATCACGATTACTGGGACTAAGGTCACGATTACTGGGACGTTTACCTTAATATTCTTATAAATGAAAAACAAAATTGAAAGCAAACATATCGTACAAGAAAATAAAAAATATTTCTTCAGACAAGTGTTGGTTAACTAAAGAAGCTTACCCCTATCGATCCTAAAAATATAATTATCGCAACGGATCAGGGATTATTTTATGCCTACTGAATTTCCTGACTACGCAGTGAATCATGTTTGTGGGATTTTCCCAAGTTGTGAATTAATTCTGCTGACCAAATTCATTTTAAATCATGCAGGCAATCCATGCTCAAGTCACAAAATTATTTGCCACTCAAATATGTTGTTGTTCAACGATTTGTCGAAAATGTTTTTGACAAAGTGACGATTATTTGAATTCAAAAAATTGAAAACGCGGATTATCAAAAAATGGTCCCAATTTTTGGTGAAAATGTGGTATTTTTTAATATAATATAGGCACTACACTTTTTCTTTTTGATTCTTATACAATTTCTGGTCCTCTTTCGAAATTTGTTGGAAAATTATAAAAAAGTTCAAAAGTGACAAAATGGCGGCGGTTTTTTTTTGAAAATATTCAAAGTCAATTTAATAAAAAGTTTACCGTTTATATTTTCAGAAATTTATCATGCCGCCATTGTTTCACTTTTAAACCTTATTAAAATTTTCCAACGGATTTCGAAAGAGGACGAAAAACTTTATCGGAATCAGAAAGAAAAAGATAGATTAAAAAAGATTAAAAGATTATATTAAAAATGGGTAAGATACGGGTCTTATGCCCTTTGAAAAACAACACATGTAAGTAGGTCTTTCAGTTTATAATATATTGTCTCAGACACTTGCAATCAGCAAACGTTGACAAACGTTTAGTATAGAATTTTTGTCAGTAAGAAGGTAAAAACTGCTAAATTAAAAATAAATATTCATTTTGGAATTAGTAATTTCAGAATAAGATATTCATAATCTACCACTTTTTTGATTCCTGGCTTGTGTAATTTGTTTTTATGAAAATTCCAAATTTGATAAGTTGAAGGAACATAATTGGGGAATATAATCTTTTTGTTTGCAGTTTCAAGTACTTTAGATTTTGTCCTATCAATAAGTGTTAGAAATATGTAAAGAAACAAATTTCATTTCGGCAAAAAATGTGGTTATAGTTGAGGTGTTTGTTGAGAAATGATATAATGATGAGGATTAAACTTATGTTTGATGTTTCATGTGATGCTTTTGATACTAAAAGATGATTTATAAAGTTTTTTTGAGTTTTTCGTAGTTTTAAAACATGAACAAATGAACTTTTAAATAATTGGCAATGACAATCAGGTAAAGCACATTTCGTTTTTCATCCACTCTACTCTGAAAATTAAAAAAAAAATATTTTCAAAGCTTGAAAGTATAGCTCACAAGAAACAATTGCTTCTATAATTTTTTAAGAATGTTCTATTTTGACTTCTGTCTTATTTTCAAAAGGTACATTGCAAAATTATATATTTTCTTAATTTCGTAATTTTTGACTCTTGACGATCATCAATTTTGTCAACAAGAAAGCTTTTTATAATTTTTCTGGTAACTTTAAAGCAATTTTCAGTAAGTCTTTAGATCTTTTTTGTAAGTTTCAGGTAATTTTCAAAAAATCAATTTCCTAAGTTAGAGACCACATCTCTAGCTTATTTTCTAAGTTTCCATCGTGAGCGAAAGTTTCTATGTAAGTACAGCCAGGCTACTTTTTGTAGGACTACCCCACTCAAAAGGATGTAAGAGATACAAAAAGGAACAAGAATTTTCTCCGTCTTTCCTATAAAAAGGCGCAAGTGAATGATTATTACTTGTCAAAGTAATTTTAAATTTGTCTTTTACAATAAATATCACTCTTAACATTCATTAATTGCATCATTGATTCCGTAATATAGTAACTTTTCAAGATTTAAAGAGGGAAAAAATAGTTTAAACAGATAAAAATGGTTTAAATAATTTTAAACATTCTTTCACGCAAAATATCACTCTTAGCATTCATTAATTGCGTTATTGGTTCCAGAAAGTAGTCACTTTTCAAGATTTACGAAGAAAAAAAAATGGTTTAAACAAATAAAAATTATTTAAATAATTACCAAATATCGTTAAACAAATATATTACACTTAAGATTCGTTAACTGTGTCATTACTTTAATAAAAAAATAACTTTTACGATTAACAGGGGAAAAATTGTTCACGATTTAAAGGCGGAACAACAATTGTTTGAACAAATAATAATTGTGTAAACAATTAAAAATTATTTCGAAAATACTTTGAAACTTGTCGGGCACAATACAGGGAAATTATGGGGGTTAAAATAAACAGTTATTGAATGAAAATTATTCCTTGACCAATCCTTAAGAGGTGACTAAACTTTAATTTACAAAAAGTTAATAACAAGTACTTTTTTTCCCCTTTTTTCGTAACCCGATTTTTCCCATTTGAAACCCCGTGTTAATTTCAAAAGCCCAGGAGTACGAGTCAATGTTGACCGATTTGAAAAAAAAAGTGATTTCTTTTTCCGGAAAACGAACAAATTGGAGGTGATCGATCACCAAAAATCGAAAGTTGAATTTTCACAGATATAAATTTTGACCGCATGTTGTATATCTTTCGAGATTAATGTAATCATTGCATAGGAATCACCGTAGTTAGAATTACAGAATTTTCTCATACGTGGATACACTTTTTCTTTACTCACAGAGCGTTGCCTTTATTTACGCTCTACTTAATCGCAAGTGTAATTTACATTTATCTATGAAAATAATTATTGACAAGCTATCATATACTCAGTTGCAGCTGGATAAAATCCACCTATATAATACCTTATTTTTTTGCTACCACAATTTTCTATAAAAAAACTCCCACTTAAAAATATCCATCTATAAAATTACCTTATGACAATTTCCAAGTAAAATTAGTATTTACATTCCTTTCTACAAATTACGCTCTCAAGAAAATCAACTTTTTAAATAAAAATGTGTAGCTTAGAATAATTGATTTTCTGAGTGGACTTGAATCTTACATATTTGTATTTAAAATTATACTGAACAACTTTATTGAAATTTCAGTTCAGAAGTTAATTTTTTTATATAGAGGTAAATAACCGTCGATTGTTTAACGGTGGTGATAAGTTTTGAAATTTTTATCACGCGCGTGAATTTCGACTCGGGAAGAGGCCAGATGTCAAGCCATTTCGAGCGCGGATAGCACTCGGATGGGTGTCATACGGCCAGGTTGTGTATTCATTGCGTGTTAACTAATGTTCAGTGGGAGGTTAGAAATTGATACATTCGATGGGTAGGATCGAATGTCTGCCTTCAATCACGACCGTCGAAAACCCGGCTGAACTCGGAGTCTGTTTTCTGCAGTTTTCCTCTCTCCTGGCCAGACGTCCAGGCAAATGCGAGTACTTCTAATAAAGTCGGATGCAGCCGCCATTTATCACTGGTTGTTATTAAATTCATGCAGTGATTCTAAGTCCACCATAGTAAAAGAAAATTTTCACAGGCTATTTTTTCTTTGTTAAATTGAAATTGAAACACTTTATAATAGGTTTGCTTGGATTGTTGCTCATGGGTAAGAGATAGCTAGAAAATATAACACATTTCTTTGTAGAGATTAAGGATAGCGTGTTTTCCAAAAAGCCTGTTTTTCTAATGAATTTCCATTGTTGCAAAAAATTTTTTAATTCAATTTTCAAAAACATTTTTTCTGTAAATGAAAATACAAGAATGTCAGAGTGATGAGAGGAGTAATTATTTTTAAACAACAATACTTTTTGCAACAAAAAATGCTGCGGATAATTCACTTCTTGATCCTGCCAGGTATTTTTTAAGTAGATTCGAATGGCGTAATCAGTTTTAACATAACTGGCAGATTCAAACAAAATATGAAGCAATTGAAAAAAAAATTAAAAAGTTCAAAATTTTTCATGAAAAATCGTATGTCCATCAAATGCTCTTATCCTAATATTAACATCTATGCTATGTCTGCTGGCCTGTCCATGAGCCTTCAGAGATTTAACAATTGTCTGTACAATTCTAAATTTGTTATAGATGTTCAATTGATGGCAGTTTTTCAATTTCAAGTAGAAAATTTTCATTTTGAATATGACCTACTCAAAATTGAAATATAGAAAAATTTGATTTTGATTACTTATATCTAATATTGATTATTTTAAAAACTTGGAATGCAATCATCTTTGTACAAGTGTAGTTCGCAATAGATGCATAAGTTTTTAACCAGACAACATCGATTATACTGTTTTCTGAAAAACTGATCTTAATTT
Source organism: Andricus kollari (assembly GCA_932074435.1). NCBI lineage: Eukaryota > Metazoa > Arthropoda > Insecta > Hymenoptera > Cynipidae > Andricus > Andricus kollari. Next base: position 11,060 of record CAKNWW010201043.1, read on the forward strand.
TAATTCGCAGGTCGGATTGCGGTTCATTTGTGAGGTGGTTGACCAAAT
>CAKNWW010201052.1:0-14933 GCA_932074435.1 Andricus kollari
TTTTTTTAGCGCTAGCCCCCAGTTTGGTTCCATTTTCTGTAGAAATAATACCTGTCAAATTTGAGTTCTGTTGGACTAAGTGAAAGGGTACCTCTGGGTCCTTGAAAATTAAAAAAAAACATATAATTGAAGAAAAAACCAATTTTATTTCTTTATATTGCAAAATTTAAATGATATAAAAAAAGTTTTTTACAAAAGTTGTAGATCTATTCAAAATGAACATATTATTATCCATGACTTTTTCTTTCATGACTAGCTGTTTTCGAGAAAAATGCGAAAAAGTATGCTACGAATAAAGCTACTCCTAGTACTCTAGTAGAGGATAGTCTAGGGGTTTCAATAAAGCACGTAGCACTGTTTTTTAAAAGTCTATCTGTGTCTTCACTGTTTACTGAGTGTTTTTGTCCAAGCGCTACCTGGTGTGTGCCTACCTGGCAAGAGGGTACTAATGTACTCCATACGAATGTAGTATAGTAGCAATATAGTAGGTGTAGTGAGCAGATACAGATACTCAGAGATATACCTGACGAAGTTCTCTCTCGGATATCGAACGGGTCAAAACCAATTTTTATGTCACAATGTCCTCTGCTTATCAATTACGTGAGAAAATTTATTTACTTGGATATTCCTGGTATAAAATATCTGGAAATAAATTGCCATTAAATAAAGACGTTTCAAGTGTATGCTTTTTCAATCTTCGTGTTGTGAAGTTAACTTTACGCGAAAGTTGCCAGACTAGCATTGCAGGAGGTTATGGTCTTTTAAGAAAAAGCACGAATTCCAATTTCACGGTTTCGTGAAACCTACTAAGTTACAATTTATTCCTAACTTCAAGACAGATCGTGATATGCCTGAAGTTTTTTTTCTTGTAGGATAAGATTCCACATTAGCCAAGTTACCCATTGATGAAGAGCTGCGGTCGCATGATGACGACGTCGGAGGGTCCGCTTTCATACCCTGACCAGGCGTCGATAATGGGCTAATCCCTGCATCGTAAAACACTTTTCATCTATGCCTGCCATGACGCTATGAACCTTGTTTACCTAGGGACCACGGAGTAATAATAAGGAGACCGACCTCCGTACATGCGTTCTGACTGCGGCAATTGCACCTTTATTGCCAAGCTCAGACGTTTCGAAGCAGCACTTTAGTGAGTCAGGCATGCGCACTGTCATCTGCTATCTCCTTTTCTCCCGCGAGAAGTGTGCGAGTGAGCGCCACTCGCATGCCATTTCTGGCTATAGTGCTGATTCGAAACTTCTGAGCTTGGCCATAAAGGTGGTTCCTGGGTAAACAGCGAAGTTAGGAATATATTGTAACCTAGTAGGTTTCACGAAACTGTAAAATTGGACTCGGATACCCCGAGAACGTATAGGAATCTGGTGAGGTTCCAGTTTCAGCCCACAAAAAATGTCATTTTCATGGATTTGAGGTATTCTTTGATATTATGTTTGACGGTTTTAAGGTTATAAATGAATTTTTACCTGGTGAGCTCGTCAATTAGTCTGAATAGACTCAACTACCCTAAAAACGCATCAATATGTGTCTGGTTCGATTTTGCACAAGAAAAACGGGCCATTTTAGCGATTTTAGGGTGTTTTTTGAGGTTAGGGTCCAACCAAGACCCGTTAGGCCAATTCTGATGGCGGATTCAGATAGAGCGCGTCAAAATACATAAGAATTTATATGCCTCATCTCCAGAACAGGAAATACTAATTTTTTCAAGTTTTTTAAGGTTAGGGTGAAACGCTGACGTGTAGGGTGAATTCTGACATCAGATTCGGATTCAGCGCGTCAAAATCCATAGGAAAACATATGTCGCGTCCCCAGATCACGAACTTTATTTTTTTTTGTGTGGCTGTGTAATTTTCTTTGGCGAAGTACCACCTCGTAGACTATTTTTCAGTATTACGGAGGCCATCCATCATGCGAGGTGGATGGTAAAAGCTATTTATTGCGTGGAAATCTTTCTCTTTCCTCGTGAATTTGTATTAGTTCCAGAAGAAGAGAATTCTATATGTGATATTTGTATTTGTATTGTTAGTCTGTACGTCGAAGCATGGTTTTGTGTGCCATCTGCTACTGAAGTACCTTATTTGGATTTCAGGGTTTTGTCAAAACTTTATGAATATCAAGCTGTCCCGGTATCTCTCTTGTTGCATTAAAAAAGCTAATGACTCATTTATGGTATTTAAGCTCTGAAACTGTCGGATTAGCTTTCTTTGATCAAAATTGTCATCAGAATCAACAATCAAAATAGTCAATGCTTTGAATCGCGAAACACAATTATTAAATGAGAATGTGAAGCGAGTACAAGTTCAAATCGATGAAATCCCAGAAAGAGTTAACTTGAATAATGAATTACTTAGGACAGAACTGTCGACGTGGCCTTAAAATGAAAGTGTTGTTAAGGGACTGGAGTTAGTAAGTAAATTGAAAGTTGTGAATGATTCGGCTGAGAGAGGCGTTGAGTTTATGGAAGAATATAACACATTACTTACGAAAAACGAAAAAAAGAAATAGTATGTGCTTCAGATTGTGAGTGAATATCGCCGAAAGTTCTCCGGTTTTAAAAAAGAGTTATTGACTAAGCGTCAAGATTAAGTACAAACAAACTATTTTCGAATTTTTCTCAGAAAAGGTTAATCATAGGAGAAAAAGTCATGGATAATAATATGTGCATTTTGAATAGATCTACAACTTTTGTATAGAGCTTTTTTACATAATTAAAATTTGGCAAAAGAAACCAATAAAATTGGTTTTTTCTTCAATTATATGGTTTTTTTATGTTCAAGGGCCCAGGGACACCCTTTTCCTTAGTCCGACGAAACTCAACTTTTGCAGAAATTATTTCTACATAAAGTAGAACCAAACTGGGGGGTAGCGTGAAGGAAATTCAATCTCTGAAAATAGGAGCCTGTAGACTTCTTCTAGCGTCAGATAGGATCCGTAATCCGTTATTGTAGTAAATCACACTCTGAATGCGGGACGCGTACTGTCCTACCCCGCCTATCTTTGTACTTAGCTTATGAATTCGTGTTTTGGTCTTATGATCAGTCGCTGGTTTTGGTTTACTGTTTGCATCACAGTTCTCGCTGCATCATACACACTACAATTGATGATCCAGAGGTCGGACTTTTCGAAAAAATCTCCACGAAGCGCGTCATCCACTTGATGCAAATCTTCGGGCTTGAGAGAAATCTTGATGTTGATGTTTCACCTAGTCTTAAAGCTTCGCTCTTTTCTATTGGATGGCTGCCCGTGGTTGGTCTTAACGTCGTATCTCTTTATCTGCTCCTGGATTGTTCTGGCTGTGGTATAGTAGGCGTTTCGCGTATATAACCCCTTCGCTGTCAGTGTTCGGCACAACTTCACAGCAGTTGTTGCCCAGGGGCTATACTGGTATCGTGGCACTCTATCAAGTCGTCCCTCAGTCGAACGAGCAGCTAAGGAAAGGGTATCGTTTAACTCAACCTAGCTCTAGGGATTGTCGGCTAGTATAATCACGAGATTGGAATGGAGTTTGGGTTAGATTAATGCTCCAAGATTCAATAAAAGCGAGGGAGACTTGCTGGCATTTCCATGGACTCTGAGCTCATCAACAAAAGCGCAATACAACACCTTGTTGCTGGAGAGACATACCAATACCTGGGCGTGCCAGAGAACCGCAGTCAGGACGTAATATCTATTAAGGATGCTCTCCGATGTAGTTTCAAACGTATTTTCCGACAGATTTGGTCTTCCGAATTGTGGGCGGTACTACCCTATTCATTTGGAGTGGTTCCATGAACGAAGGATGAGCTCAGATCCCTCGATATCAAGTCGACGAGAACCTTTTCTGTAAATGGTTAGGGAACACGAAAAAGTAGGCAATGGAGCGTTTATGTACAAAGCAGAGAAGGCTGCTGAAATACTATATCTCGACTTCAATATCCGGGTGAAGCAAATGCATCAAACATTGTCCATCTCGAGTACTCCCTCCCGAAGGTCCATATGAAAAAAGTACAGTAGAACAACTTCCGCTAACAGCATCTCGGCCAGAGGATGCACGTGCTTCCACAGAAATGTAAAGCATCAGTCGATGTCTCTTGAGCTAACGTTTGCTTGGCTTAAATCAACCGGATTGAAGTGGGGCACGGAGGTTTTCATTTTGGCGTGCCAAGACGGTGTCATTTCCACTTAAGGATAACATCGCCACATTTTGAGTCAAGACTTTCCGGATGATGGCTGCAGAGCGTGTAATGCACACTAGGGTTGGCCGAAAAAATAAATTTCGAGCAATCTATTTCTAATAGCAAAAAATCGTTAGTTCTTTATGAACTGAATATACTGTAACCTTTTTTTCAATCTTTTATTATCTTGTATATCCTCAACCGTGTTGAAAATAGAAAAAATTGAATTTAAGCTTAAAATATATGAAAAAATGAATTTTTACAGTCACCAATTTTTTGTGTATGTAGAACTACATACCTGAAATATTCATGGAAGTACTTACTTAATATTTAAAAAATTTGGAAAATTAAAAATAGGAAACATTTTTTTTTCTAATTTAAATGTTATTTTTATTCAATTCCGCGCAGAAAATTACTTCAAAAATAAATTATGAGTAAATAATGAATTTATTAATTATTAACCATTACAATTATTGAGTAAAATCTGCATTTTTTCGGAAGTGAGGCATCTCAGATCTTGATTGAAATATGGCCCTTACGTAACCGTCTCTTTTTTGAGCGATACAATACAAACTTTTTTGAGGTAATTTAATGCGCGAAATTAAAAAAAGATCAAGTTCAAATTAAAAATAATTTGCATCTATTTTCAATTTTTGATGTCAAATAGGTACTGCCATAAATTCTGTAGGCATGTAGTTTTACATATATAAAAAAAATGGTGACTGAGAATTCATTTTTTTATATATTTTACGCTCAAGTTCAATTTTTTCCATTTTTCACATGCTTGAGGAGGTAAACGGTATTAATCGCATGAAATTCACTGTTTTTGACCCACCCTAATGCACACCCCGAGCACAGAGAGGTATAAAGATTTTATAAGGGAGTTGCCACGGTTTTACCCAGAATATTCTGTTAAACTAGTCGTCCTGATCATCGATGCTCTTAGAGGTTCCAAGCGTTCACTGCTACGTAGCCCGAAGTCTTTGGGTCGCTCTGTGTCCTCAGGGTGTACGTGGTTTACGCTAGACCGTCGTATTGAGTGTCACATACTGTAACCACCTACATCACGGTCGTGTGACTTGATTACAGCTAAAACGTTACCGTTTTTCGTTTCATTATGAGAGACCTTTTTTATTTTCGTCTGAATATTTCAGATTGCTTTAGCGTGATTATTTTTAATACCGATTTTTCTTTTTAGCAAACTTCATTGGTTTTAGAGTATCTTTTAACAAAAATGATGATTATAAGAAAACTGTTTGATAAGGAAATGGAGGGACTAACGGAAATGGAACAAATCTATCAGTATGTATTTTTTTACTCTTAAAAAGTGTGCTTTAATTGACGAACTAGCTATGTTGTATTTTTTGTATGATCAAGTTTTTATGTGTTCTTAACTTTATAGGTTTTCATCGAATAAGGTACTGAAACTATTTGCGGTTCTTAAAGACTTTAACGATAACAAATCCAAGGATCAGCAGTTTTGCTGCATAATATTTGTAAAACGTCGTTTTACAGCAAAAGTTCTGTACCACGTATTAAAAGTGAGCTAATTCTGAATAATTTTAATTAGATTTTTTCATGCTATTATACTTTTATTTTGCGTAATATTTTATTTCAGAGCCTTCAGAAAGCTGATGAGCGATATAAATTCTTATTGGCAGAGTTTATGGTCGGATACACAAACGATCCATACAAAAATGCCAAAGAAGTCCTTTGTATTTCAAGATGGAACAAGGAAGTGCTACAGAAGTATTTTTTATTGTTTCGCTACATTAATACTTACGTTCAATATTGAGAAACTATAATAATATATAACATCAATAATTCGCAGATTTCGAAGCGGTAAATCGAACTGCATTGTAGCTACTGACGTGGTAGACGAAGGAGTCGATATCCCGGCTTGCACATTGATTGTACGATTTGATTTACCGTTGGATTTTCGAGCTTATGTTCAAAGTAAAGGCAGAGCGCGCCATTCTACAAGTCAGTACACTATGATTATGTCTAGTGATGACGAGAAATTTGAATCCAGATATAAGCAGTTTCAAAAGACCGAAGCATTCCTACAAAGGGTACAACTGATGGTAGAACTCGACAAAAGATATGGAAATGTTCTCTTCAATACTTGTAAAGCGCATAGTTTGTGAGATATAGTTAATTAATTCTCTTTAAATGTTGATCAAACAGCAAGTGGTTATGAAAACGCATTTTAGGAAAATCTCCGTTTTCTTTTGTCGATTTCCCGTTTTATATAATTAGTCACAAATCATCCAGTATCGAAGAAAACAACGGTAAATTAAATGCTATGATTTAATGAACATAGTGTACCATGTAAAATGCGTGAAGTACTGTAAGACAGTTCCGTATTTACACCAGAGGTTAAAAAGGCTATGGCCTAGGGCTTTAGTCCACTTGTCGAGTAAGAAGTGTGCAGGAAGTGAAGGTGACGGAAGGTTAACCAATAAAACCCGAGGCCTAAAAGAATGCAACCATCCCTTAGACATGGCACACGGCATAGCATTAATTTACCCCACTGACTCCGATACTGGGTCTTAGCTTTCATATAGAATCTTATATTATTTTTTATTATTTTTTACAAAACTTGAAATAGATTTTGCTAGGTAAAACCGATTTAAGAAGTCGACCCACTGACAAAAATATTGCGGATGAACTTTACACCTACACAATTGAGCCGTATCTGCACCACAGTGCGGATGGGACTCCATGTTTAATAACTGAACAGTCAGCCATAAGCTTATTAAACAGATACTGTGCAAATTTGTATAAGTCCAAATTTATTAGTTTGGCGCCCACATGGATTTTGCATAAACGCCCAGATGAAAATCTTATGCAGAAATATCAGGTAACCTTTATTCAGGTGTATGTATTGCAAAATTTACCGAGACTTGGAATTGGAAATTTAACGTGGCATTTTTTTTTAATAACAAAGATTTAAGCTGTTTTCGTTTTCGAATTATTTAAAAAAAAACAGTTTTTTCTCTGATTAAAATAATTCGCCTTCTTTCACTTTCACTCGAGATGAAGTAGGATCTTTCCGATATTTTTAAATAAAATTCATAAGAAGCATGTGTTGTAATGGTCTGCGACCAGTGACGTTAGCGAACGTTTAAGATGTTTATTTAAAAAAAAGTTTTGTTAGTTTCGGGAGTCGAGTGAATGTTGAGCAGGCGAAAACTATGAGTGGGAAACTTGGTCAGGAAGGTTCAAAGAAGTTTTGTGAAAATTGTGAGCTTAATTGTAATAGGAGTTCACAAACTGTTGATGTTTTAATTTTCCAACGCGTTTGATTTTCTCCTGCTTATGCTGCGGCCTGGCCGGTAAAACACTACTACAGCGCTATACTCTGTTCCCCGAGAGAAGGACCTGAAGAAGGACCAATTTTGGTTTTCTTCGCGCAACCTATTGTTAAATTTTTTCAAGAAGGCGGGATTTCTTGACATATTTCAGCCGATCCGAAGTGAAGTCCTTTAACTTCATGAAAAACTCTTTTCTTGATTGATTTACGACACTGGTCGACAGTTTGGGTTTTCACTGATATCTGTTTCGTCGACCTTACCGCAGCAGGGGTCTTTTGCCCACAGACAGGTCAATGGTAGAAAATTTAAAAACTGTCAATTTTGCAATTAGCGATTTGAAAATAATATAATCAGCATCTACGAATTTTTCCGATTCCAATGATATATTACTTGCTTCGAAAAGTTGAAGATTTGAAGAAGTTTAATTGAAGAAACTTTAGATAAATATTTTATTTAGTATTGATTAGTTCTCCAATTTTCAACCTTTATGGACAAATTGCATGTCGTTGGATTCGGAATAATAAATTCCGAATATATTACTTTCAAGTCGGTGATTAGAGAAATATTAATTCTTAACTTTTGTAACTCGAGAGCTGCACGCGGTGAGGCCCTCTTCTTTTATGGTTAACATCTGGTAAAAATCTTTTGAAAAATTCGAGAAAGAAACCCAAGGAAAGTACAATCCGTCATCGATAAACCACAACCTTCATGCGCGTCTTCAGGTCCTTCTCTCGGGGAACAGAGATAGGTGGAACTCTGCCGCAGAGTCCGGCCAGATATAGACACTTTTTATTTAAAATACGAGAAATCAGGGATTATTCTAAGGGGCAGTGTTGTTACATGAAATGGGTAGAAATAAATCAAACTTGCTAGTGTTAAATTGTCAGTAGTATTAAAACAAACATAAAAAATAAAATAATTCAAGAAGATAAATAAAAAGATTAAAGTGTAAATGATATATTTAGCACAGACTTCGATTGTTAAATATTGATTAGTCAATTAAGCACATGAAATACAAAAGATTTAACTTTGACTCAAAAAATAATTGTATTATATTTACTGGCTAATTTAACCACACTTTTGTTTAGTTAAACTTTACACTTTTTTTTTTGTCAAAAACAATCAGAAGATGTATGCAAGTATGTTTGCAAATAGAGGTCAGACAGAAGGCACCCGGGATATAAGCAAGGAAACGTGTATAGATTCTTTATTTATAAGACTTTTATGAAGTTCATGTTTCTATAAATGGCAACATTTAAATATTTTCATCAGAGAGAAAAAAATTATTATAAAACATGATATTCTATATTTTATTTATTGTATTCGAATTAAAAAATCTCAGACAAGCTTTAAGGCAGAGTTCCACTCAACATTTACCTATCTATTATTGCAATTGAGCTTAAACTTTTTAGAGAATTTCTTTGAATCTTCCTGAGAAACTTTCTCAGTGTCAGTTTTTGCTTGCCCAAAATTCGCTCAACTTCCGAAACTATCAAAGTTGGTTGTGCCTGAATATGTAACGCCTCGGAAAAAATTATTACCTTTTTTTTAAAAAAAAAAACATTTTTAACCTTCGCTAACGTCATCTGTCGCAGAACATGACAATACATACTTCTTAATGAATTTTATTAAAAAACATCCAAAAGTTCCCATTTAATCGCAAGTTCAATGGAAAAAAGGTGAAATGTTTTAATAAGAGAGAACAGCAGTTTTTTCTAAATAATTCTAAAACTAAAAAAGCTACAACTTTTTTCATTACGAGATGAGCCTTGAATTAATCTTGAGGAAAATTTAAGACAGGCTACACTTCAAAAAAATATATCTATCGTATATTTTCAGTGGACATGCAGGTAAAAAAACAAATCAGTGAATTAAAAAAAGTTAATGCAATGTAATTTTATGCTTTTTTTCAGGTATCACTTCAATTACCAACAATTTCACCTCTGAAGGGAATCATTTGGGGCGATTTGATGCCATCCATAGATGATGCTAAGCGGTCTGTTGCTGTAAAGACATGTATTAAACTTAAAGAGATAGGTGAATTGAATGATCACCTAAATCCGATAGATCCTGACGTAATACAAGAAAATGTAGATTACCTTTTCCCAAACTGGGTAGAAGAAGAGAAAACTGAAAATTGTGCACCTGGGACAAATAGTAAGAAAAGAAGGCACGATTTAATTGTAAGTAATTATGGCATTCACAAATAATCACGTATTAACTTTAGAAGTAAGTAATTTCATGTACACGAAGGAAAAGGTAAAAATCGAGAAAAATGGATTTTTAATGCGTTTTTAGTGCTAGAAAACAATAATTAATTCAGAGTTTAACACTCAAGTCGCAGGAATTAGCGACTACCCTACAACCGCCGAGTGGTCGAAAAACATACTATACTTATTTTATTTCTTCTGGAAATTTTACCATTCTTCATGATGCTTTATATTTTAGATGATATCATGTATATTAGGGTGGGCCGATTTTTTTTTTCTTGAAGGCCTCAGGTCCAAAAAGTTTCTACTGGATCCCAGTAACTCACCGGCCAAATTGCAGATTTAAAAAAATATATGTAACGGGAGCGCATCGACGATAAAGCCTAAAATGTGAAAAAATGTTAATTTTCACTTTTTCTATGAAAATATTTTTTATATTTGATAAGTCTAATCATTCAAATTAGTAAAATCCTTCCTAATAAAGTCATTTTTACACATACTGTGCAGAATTAACAAGAAAAGTGCAATATTTATCCCGAAAATAAAAGCGGGAGATAGTGCAAAGTGCATTTTGTCACTTTAAGCTCATGTTTGCCCCAAAAAAATCATGGTAGTAGTCAATATTACAAAAGTTAAAGTAATTTTGTAGAGTGTCTTGAAGTTCTAAAATATTCATTGTGACTTGCCCGCAGTTGATGATATCTTTACGATATTTGCAAAATTGTCTCATCTGGAAACTGACGAATTTCCAGGATTCTCATCACCAGATACTGGAAAAGGGTCAATTGCTAGTTGGCTGACAATGGGGAACAGGATTCTTAGGAAACACATTGGCACAGAAAATCCATCGAAAGAATTGAAGACTCTAGCCAAATTCACGATAAAAGTCTACGCTCCTATGTTGTTCCACATTAAATGTAACGCGAAACTGAAGGATGCTTCAATCAATCTGTAACGAAGCATAATTTTAAGTAGATACTTGGAAGATGATCTCAAACAAGTCATCGATAAAGTGATTAAAACCAATGCCTACGCCGCACATCCTGAAAATATCATAATCGCTATGTTGTGTGATGAAAGGCTCAATGTGAGAGAACAAGCTGTTAATCGCATTCTATCTGTCAGAAAATCCAGCTCCAAAGTGATGAGAAAGTTTGAAGTTCCAGAGCTTAATTTTAAAGCTAAAGATTATGTTGACGTCATCAAGTGGCAGAAGTGTAAAGTGACCGAACCTCCACTGACAATGCACTTCAGTGAAAATTAGCTGAATCAATTACTTCTGGAAGATGTATCGCGAATGTTAAAGGATGACATCTTCCACCTTGCATGTCACACTCGAGCTGTTGAAAGGTGTGTCAATGATGTTACATCTGCATCTTCACATGTTTTCGATCCTAAAAGTAGACATGGATTCATAAGAACTCGGATACAGGCATGAGTTTAAAGTGACAAAATGCACAGCAAATGTACTTTGCACTATCTCACGCTCTCATTATCGGGATAAATATTGCACTTTTCTTGTTAATGCTGTACAGTATGTGTAAAAAATCACTTTAGTAGGAAGTATTTGGCTAATTTCAATGATTAAACTTATTGCCAACGGCCATACCACGCTGGAAACACCAGTTCCCGTTAGATCACTGGAGTTAAGCAGTGTTGGGCGCGGTTAGTACTTGGATGGGTGACCGTCTGATACTACTGCGTTGCTGTGCGTTGAATAGTGTCACGCTTACCCCTAAAAGGCTCGCCGAAAGGGAAATAGCTTAATGATATATAAACTTATCAAATATAAAAAATATTTTCATAGAAAAAGTGAAAATTAACATTTATTCACATTTTAGACTTTATCGTCGATGTGCTCCCGTTAAATATATTTTTTCAAATCTGTAATTTGGCCTGTGACTTACTAGTATCCAGTAGAAACTTTTTAATCCTGAGGCCTTTCAAAAAAAAAAAATATATATATATATATTCGGCCCACCCTAACGTATATTTAACGAAAAATAATATTTATTCCTAATGTATTAAAAAGTCTCTTGTAAAATATAAAATTTATTGACAGCGATTGTTTGCGTAGGTAGGTATATGCGATTCAGATAATTTTTTTTGAAATGCTAGATATTTAAATTTTGATGCCCATACAGTGCACAGTGCAAAAAGTGACCCATAAGTGAATTTTCATTTACAAATTAAGCCGCTGGTCGAAATTTTTGGGTGATTTAAAAATTTTCTTAAAAATATTCTCTGCATGAAATTTCGCATCGATCCCTCGAGACAAATTCCAATCTAATTTTGCCTAAGGTGTTTCCTTATGAAACAATGCAAAAAAATACTCTCTAAATCTGAAACAACGAAAATTACGCTGTTTCAATCAACGTTTTTGCTTCTCTGATTAAAACAGTGAGTATTCGCCGATTCGCACTATTAAATCAGCGTCTATGCGCTGCAAACCAGCGAATTTTCGCTGAATCAGATTTAGAGTACGATTATTATACAATGTATTATTTTTTGTGTTCGTGTGAATAAGTAACGTATATAAAAAATTAATAGTAATTGATTTGTATCTTGTTGTTTGATAACAGAGGAGGGTTATCCAGGGATTCCAAGGCGACGTTACGGTGCCGGTGATTACCGCTGATAAAGGAGTAATCCTCTCCGTAACGGAAATCTGCTTTAAAGAAGGGCAAGGGTGATTTGGGAGGTCCAGAGTATACAGGGCGATCTAGCGGTTCGTTGCGATGACGGTGATTGCTACCGATACGGGAGTAATCCTCTCCATATCGGGGATCGGCTGTGAGGCTGCTGTGAAGGTGGCGTGCAAGCGTTAGAAGGTGGGGTTCCGAGAATAAGGTAGACGAGGTAAGGTAAAAAACTTGCGTTTATTAAAGTAGCATCGAAGTATACACTACGGGGACTCGTGGAGAAGTGACTCTCGGTCTCGAAACGCGCTATACTTAACGGCTAGCTCGGATGGCGGTGCGCCACTCATGGCGCAAAAGTCAACAAGCGATGGTCTTTTTGGCGATGCTGTTTGCGTTTTCGTGCGGTTTCGCCAAGCAAAAAGCCATAGGCTTTAAATCGCCTAATTCCTAATGGTCTAGGAAGTTTCTTACAGTGCGACATCTGTTTAGTAAAACCGCTATTTGAGCTGCTGCTCTTGGTTGACTCCTAGATGATCGAGATGTTCAGTGGATCTTGCGTGCACATTGCCTGTAGCCGAACTCACATTAGGACAAATAGATGCATGTTTCACTTTCCTCCATATTGTGTTTAGTTCATGCCTTAGCTCGCTATACTCATGGACCTTAGTTGTATGGTTTGCCTGCAAACTCCGGTTAAGTGGACAAGCAATGTCGATAATATAGACTCTTCCGCCTGTTTTCTCACGCATCAAGATAGTAAAAAGAAAGTAAAGTAAAGCAAGACCAAAATTCCTTTCAAGGTCCTGCATTTTTTCTGGGATTTCGCTGTTAACATGAGCGGAAACGTTAATTTCCGGATGTGGTTCTAGTGAATCCGATACTTAACCTTCTTTATCCCTAGCACCTGTGCCTTCAGCTTCAACCAGGTTTTCGTTATCCATACCTTCCAGAGGGAGTTCATCAATAGGAGGCTGCTGTTCCACTTCCATTTTACACCTCACACTTCGCCCATTTTTCTATACAAAAAATAAACCCGCATAACATCTCTATTCATATGGTATGTCCATTTTAATCACCTTCTTGGTTGCTGATTCGCTGCTTTTGCCTCTGGTTGAACCAGGCCATCTGCCTGTGGAGGATTTGTTGGAACTGGATCATCATGAGGTTGCGCAAGAACATCAATCTCACGATTATGTTGTATTGCTTCACCGGCCGCAGCTTGATCTTGTGCTTAAACAGCGGCCGAGCGCGTGGAAAGTGACATCAGTCGCGTCTGGATTTATTTTTATAGCTACCATCTATCACTCCGTAGGGTTTCAGTCGCTTACTTCCTGATGGTCTAGGAAGGTTCTTACAATGCAACTCGCTAATATTTTAAGAAGTTCGGCAATAAATTTCTCAGTGGCATGAGCAATTATAAGTTTTCAGGGTCACATTCAAGGGAATAATATTTGGCAAGATGCATTTTACGACATAATTAAAAGCAATATCATTAGATAATCAATTTAAAATAAATATAAAAGAAACACTTTAAATCCTCGCAATATGAGAAACTTTGTGTTCACGTGTTCGGCAATCAAAAATCAATAATCTCAATAGAATCCCTTTTCAGCAAGGTTAAATAATATAACATATGACAGATAATAGGCAATGCTAATAGCCACGTGCGCATAGGTTTTCCTATGATTATAAACAAAAGACCTTACCGGCTGAAACTTTTCACAGCGAAAGTTGGCGATAATTTCCTTGGATAGCGATTCTCCGATCGAGGATGCGATTACCCTGGCGAAGAACTTCCGGGGAAACGGATTGACTGCTGTCCAATGAACATACTTGAAAACTGCTATTTTAACAAAAACTACTAGGGAACTATGCACTTTGGAGATCACGAACGAAAAGCGGAAGAGTGCCGGAGCGCACTCTCATCTACAGACTCGGGGCCTGTCGCCATATTTGAATTGAATCATCGTTGATTGGTCGCAAGTCAGGCGCGAAACCATCGCGAAAATCTGAAAAGGCGCGAGATTACAAAAGGATAATGTTAAGGATTATATTATCGCTAAGTGCCAATAGTATATATAAGAAAAATAATTAATTTAAGACGTAGACCTTCCTCTCCGATAAAACTCTCCGGAAGACCAATTTTATTATCGCTAATCGTCGTACGATTCTTGCGCAGAAGCAGTTGCTTCCAGAACTTGTAATCTGAGCCCAGAAACAGCAAGGTAGAATGCGGGTGAAATGGTGAAATCAGTAATGTTGGAACGTCTACAAACATTAATCAAAATTCTGATAGCTGTTAAGTTGGCAGCAGTGACTGAATTTGAATTCGCCCGCTGTAGATTCTAAGTGGAAATATCGGATCTAAGAATTCCTTGGACGTCTCCTTGGCCATAAAAGTTCTTTGTTGCTGCCACGATGTTTGTAAACTCCAAAAAAATAGTACACAAAGAAAGAGAAAACAAACGAATCAGCCAAAACTTAAATTAAACAATATCCAGAAACAAGCCTTGGGGAATCTTGTGATTACCGAAGTGCCAATTTAATATTAAATTTATTAAATTGCCCTCGAAGAATTGCCTTTTTGTGAGT
>CAKNWW010201074.1:0-12477 GCA_932074435.1 Andricus kollari
TATTTTTCTAGAAAATGTATGTGCTTTTATTCATATAGGCATATTTTTTCACGTGAAATTCAACAGACCAAAGTTATTTCCGCAAAACTTAATGTATAATAAAACTCAATAAAAAGGGTGATTTTCAGGACGAAATTACTTGATACCTATCAGAGCTAGAGCATTTTTTTTCTTAGATCTCCGACAAATTTAGTCTGCTTTAACTAATATAAGTGCAACTTTTATCTAAAATGTACGAGACATGAGATATTTCACGGAAACTAAAGTTTAATTTTTTAGGCCATTTTTAAATAAAAAAATTACTTCTGAAAGTCATATCTCCTAAACTATTCAAGATAAAACATTATATGTTTTTTTTTAATTTGATAGAGAATTTCGTGCACTTAAATTGTTATTCAAATTATTTGAGCGTGCGATGCAGTTAAAAGGAAACAAAAAAACCAGACTTTTTTCACCTGCTTCACAGGATTTTAAAGCCTTCTGAATGTTACTTGATTTTTAACTATAAGAGGCTTATTTTTGATGCCAAACTAAATGGTTTGTACCAATTAACATTCAATTTGCAATGATTTTAACGAAAATATACTTAATAATCCCACAAAAAAATTAAAATGTATAATTTCTTAAAAAGGGGCCCAAAAATTTTTGTCATTTATACCTTAAAATAATCGGGAGGCATCCCCGAAACATATTCACAAAGAAACTGGGATAGGCGAGCACTTTTCAGTCAAATGATTCAGCCGTGATGCGTTTTATTTTATTTTTTCAACACCAAAGTGTAAAACCGCGTGGTTCGGGCTCGGGGGGGGGGGCCCCCCCCTAAACAACCCACTTGGCCGGGGGGGGGGCCCCGAGTGCACAATAGTACTTGGCACTATAATTAAGGGCTCACTTGGGGCTCTTACTATATGCAAAATAAAATTTCTAAATAACTGTTTAAACAATTAATGAAAATAACAAGAAACCAACTTTCGCTATCAACAATAATTTCAGGATCATTTAAGACTCTCAAAATATGCAATAGAAATATGTGTCTAAGTTTTTTAAACAATTTTTCATCAAGAAATCAACATAAAAAAAGGGAAAGTCAAACTGATAGTGCTATTCTGTCATTAGGAGGGAAAAGTTATGTGGATTTCTTGCAGTAATGTTACACTTTTATCGCCAACTCATTATGATTCATCCTGGCTTGCTTTTAAATTGTTCAGTATAAAAAGTTTACGGAGAAATAAACCTGACGCATACTTTAAATTTACAGAATTTTCTGTAGAGCTTACACAACATTTCTGCTAATCTGTATAATTTAATAGTTTCTATTTCTACTGAAAATCTTTTAAAGCAGGCTATTGGTGTATTTGTGTGTTCTTTCCAGATTTCTGATCAGAGTTCAGTTCTACAAAAAAATATTACAACACACTTCAATCAACCCATATTAATCCAAACTACAGCACTTTTTAAACCCCCAATAATTTTCAAGTTTCCCCATTTTAAGAGTTCCAGGAGTTCTGGTTAGAGTCCTGTTCCCTCCCAAATGCGTTCTATAAAAAAACTTATGTAACACTTTTCGATGAACCCATAATCCAAAAAATTATAGTCCTTTGAAAAAACCCAAAAATTTTCAATTTTTTGAATTATTTAACTGGTCTAAACACAGCAAAAACGAAGTGTAATCTTTCTCGCAATTTCAGAGTATTCTTTACCTGCAAAGAGTCTTACCTTTACGACGTAATATTTACCCACCACAGTGGTTATGGTTACCATGTCAACTTTATTGTATCTTCGTTTGTTTCTATGCGAAGAAATTAGACTTTACCCACTTAAAAATTGCCCGAAACAAAAATTCACTTCTGCTTCTTGTATGAAAGTACGTAAATTTAATAAAAGTACAAATTTTCATTGAAATTCTGGAAACAAAAGTTCTACAATTTCCATCTGTGTACTGCGGTAGCGTAAATTTTAGCGCACCTCACATATACAGGGTGTCCACGCAGGGGCTTACCGAAAAGTATGCAACCCGCCATACACGGCCATAAGATTAGCATTGTCGTGTGAGACAGGTTGCATAATTTTTGGTAAGCCCCAGCGTGGACACCCTGTATGAGAGGCTGATAGGAAAAGCGAAGTAGAAAAGTCGTCGGAGCAAAAACGGGTTAAGAACAATGCGGGCAAAAACGAGTTAAAATGAAACAAGAATAACAAGGATTGTATCGTATATTATAACATAGAAGTGCAATAAAATGATAGATTATAATATAATCTACCGTACTATTATATCGTTATATTATAATATATGATACAATCTTCATTATTCTTGTTTCTTTTTAACTCGTTTTCGCTCGCATCGTTCTTAACTCGATTTTGCTCCGAAGATTTTCCTACTCCGCTTTTGCTATCAGCCCCTCATATAGCAAGGAGGTTGTTAGTTCAAACCCAGTCCGCAGTAAATTTTTTAGAACTTATTTTCTCGCGCATATTAATTAATTTGCGAAAAAGAAAAAATAACTGCGATGGAGTAGGACCCTACTTATTGACAATTCAATAACAGAGACCTTACTATAAAAACATAACATCTGCTCAATGGTAAATACCTCAAGGAATCTAGCATTACAGGCTTAATATTTGTTTTGATGACTTTCATTTGTAAAAGAAGTTTTATACCAACCAATGGAGACATTCTCATACGCCTCAATTATATAAATACATCCAAGCATAAATTTCAATATACATCATTCATAAAATAAAAACTGTTATGAGAGACTAAAACATTTTTTTAAATTATAGAAGCATCACCCTTTGGAGGAACTCAACATGAATTAATTTGATCTTTTGCAACATTTGTGGCAATCCTCGATTATTTAACATCTGACACGAAACTGCAATTTTTTGGAATTTGATAGATTGCAAACTTTCAACAACATTTAAAAAATATTTACTTACCGTTAGTAGATGGACCGTCTGTTTTTCTAAATATAGATTCATGTTACCGACATTTATCGGCATTCGAGTACTATCTATGGTTTGTGTCTCAGCTGCATTATTAAGAAGTTTCTGGATGTGGCCGATCATTATAGTAGTATGCGAAAATAAATTTTCAAATTTAGGATAATGTGCAATTTTAATAATGTGATTGATAAGAAAGGGTTCATGTTCGCGATAACTCAGGCGGAAAATGATATGTAGTTTATACAAAGAGGAAGAAGTTACGAATAATTTTCATTTGTTTTATAGAAAAATGTATTTAAAAAAAGAAAATTATATTGTATAATATTTCCCACTATCTATAATTTTTACGCCTGGGAAATGACATATTATTTCCGGTATTTCCTGTATATTTGCTCAATAGACCTTTTCATTTAAGGGCATGTGATACTTCAATCGGGTTCAGTTTCCCCGGGGTTTTGTCCACAAAACTTAAAATTTTTAAAAACTGAATTCGGAGATGCTATAAAATAGAATAACGGACGTCCCCGAACTCTTTTTTTAAGGGATAATAGCAAAAATATATATTCTGCTAAATAAAATTTTTCTGTATATGCACTATTTGGAGGTTAGGATCGGTTGTCAAGTCTCATTTTTTGGATTGCCTACAAACAAGCTTAGTTCCGGGACATTAGTTACTATGTTTTATTACTTGTCCTAAGTTTTCGACCAAAAATATTGTGTAGTTTGGAAGTAAAGCTGCGGGGAGAATTGTAACACACATAACCTCAAAATACACACATATTAATCAAATTTAGCAAAATGAAATTTTTTAAATTATTCCACAACAGAAGAGTTCCGGGACGCCCGTTAGCATGTTCGCTATCATTCCCCAAATTTTTACGTCAAAATCTTTATTATTGTAGGAAAAAAGCCGGGGAAACCTAACACTGCTAAAATTGATAATTTTTCAAGTATCACATGCCCTTAAGAGAGGAAGCTTAGACGCCGCCATTATACTTAGCGGGCATTTAAAGGTTTCGGACTATGTCGTTAAAATGTACACTGTGATACCAAATTTTAATGTGAAATTGAATGAAAAAGATGTACCAGGTGCTGAATTACAGCATCAAAAGGTGAATGCAAACACTATGTGCCAATTAAAAAGGTGGTTGAAGTGCAGAAAAGAATGTACCAAAGGGAAAAAGCAACAACTTGTTGACCGGTATGTAGAATGCAGGTTATGTTTACATCGTGTATAGTGGCATAGTTGGAATAGTAGAAAAATAGTGCTTTAAATAAAAATTAAATTATATATAATGATAAAAACATATATAAAAAAAGGTTGATGAAGCATTTTCAAAGAAATGCAGTTGAAAATGAATTAATAGCCGCCATTATAAGAGGGTTGTCAGTTTTGAAATACATATTGCTTGCAAAATACATAAGTAAATGCAAATGATTTCATGTTTAATATGCGTTTTAAGTGAATCATTGGGAATATTACCCTTTCGACAACCTTTTTTTATTTTTAATGGATTTTCCCCTGGTAAATCAGACATTTTTTTCGTGGGAAGTGTTTTAACTTCTAATTGCTCGAAATATTTTGTTTGCGTTAATATTAACTATTGTCACATACGTCTCAGAGAGGAATGGTACGAAACTCACGGTCGTGCTATATATTTTGCGCACTTGCGCAGCATCGTTTTCTTAAATGAAAAGTTCTATTGGTATCGAATAATGTGACACCCTTCTTTCCGCGTCCAAAATCACGTGTTGATTTTACCACTATCTATTGAGAAACTTCGAAAAGCACGGACATAAACCATAAAAAATCTTCGGATTTCGTTAAATTTCGGTAATAGAAATCAACATTTAGAAGTCAGCATATCGACAAATTTATCAAAATGTATCTTAAACTCTAAAGAATATATTATAGATCCTAAAATGTAACATTTTCAAGATTGAAATCACTGATTACAATCTTAAGACGCAACGTTATTCAAAAACTAATACTATACTGCCGTTCTATGGAAAAAGGCAGCAAATACAAAATCAGCGAACGGAGAAAATAAACGAAAACGTTTGAATCTGGCTCTTCCTATTCCGTTTAATTTACGCACTGTCTATGGTTACGGAATTTTCCGTAACTCTAACCCCTTTAACAGCTCATTCAGGGCTACAGTTACGGAAAATTCCGTAACCATAGACAGCGCCCTGGGCCATTCGACTACTTGTACGGAAGGCGCTAGTTTCCTCGATAGTGCAGTTAATGTGTGTGATAGTGCAGAATAATTTTCGCGGTTTGTAATTGCAGCATTTTGATCTGATGATGCTATAATTAATTAAAACAATATTAACAATGTAAACAATAATTTCGACATATCGATAGATCTCTCTTCAGTTTTTCATAAAGAATTCAGTGATATAAAAACTAATTTTTCGTTTTTTTCCAGTTGCTGCCTTTTACGTCAACGGCATAATAGTCATTTCAAATTGTCGGGACGAGTTGTCAAGCTTATGAAAAATATTAGGCTACTCATCCGGATTTTCGGGACGAGACACTTCGCTTCCTTATCAGAAAATAGACCTTTTATTCACTCATTTTCAAAGAACATTATTCTTCTAAGTCCTAAAGGAAGGTTCAACGTCGTGCAGAGTTTTTCGACACCCAGAGAGTATGAAAATTGATTTAAAATTTTTACTTGACTATTATGTATAGAACTTAATTTTTGACTATTATTTCTAAAGAAACATACGAAGAAAGGTTAGAAAGATTAAACATTAAGTCTAAGTAATAATATTTTAATTTGATATTAGCTCTCCTACTTTCTGGATTTCGTAAAAACATATTACACAATATTATACACCTCAATATTGAGGATAAAATATACATAAAGGAAAGAGCGAGGTAACGTTTATCGAGCACAGAAAATCCTTTACATAGTTATTAGAAAAACGTTACAAACTGTAAAATTACAATAATTGACGTCATGAAAGCCTTTCAGAATATGGTATTAAATGTATAAAATAAAAATGGTTGTAGTTGATAATTTCACCGGTTGAATCGCTCACCATTGGTCAAGAGCCTCAAACTCGTTCTCCGTTCACACCATGCGGAAACAATATTATCCATTCTGTTTTGATGCTTAGTTGTATCAAATCATTGACATATTATATCTACACTATCTACAGTGCTTTTCACTACACCAGGCAGGCATTCAAATCACATGACACGTGGCACGTAACACGTTACAACAGAATATTTATTCCAATATTATCACAGGCCACAAAACGATTATTTTAATTCGTAGGCATTCATGTAAATGTCACTTTCAATTAAAATGCAATATAAGTTATTCGCAAAATCCGCGTTGTCGCTGGAGAACCGAGGCAACGACTGAACTGATCGCACGATGGCCACGGAAAATGGAAACAAGGTCTGGTGGTTCCCGTCACCTC
Source organism: Andricus kollari (assembly GCA_932074435.1). Taxonomy (NCBI): domain Eukaryota; kingdom Metazoa; phylum Arthropoda; class Insecta; order Hymenoptera; family Cynipidae; genus Andricus; species Andricus kollari. The sequence goes on from CAKNWW010201074.1 coordinate 6,382, forward strand.
CTTCCACTGCTAACTCGTAGTGGCATCTATACTCTCCCTCTCTATAATATCCTTTGACCTTATTTTTACCAATCGTTTATTAGTTTTTCAATTTTTAATGCCTACTATCTAATGTAGTTTTCATTATTATACTCCTAAATGGCTATGCATTGAAATCAGTTTGAAATAAAAGAGAGTCTTGAGAGTCTGATTCCATTTTAAATCAAGCAGTGAGATCCAGATTAGGATGTTAGTAATAAATTGATAATGGAATATGAAAATAAATGGAAATACAATGAAAATAAAGATATATTATCGTTCAGACAAGAATTATTTTGTTGACTTACATGTTATTGGGGTTAACCTTCTAGCAATAGTAAAGAAATAACAGGTTTTTCTTTGAACAAAATTTTTTACGTTACAGAATTTTCTGTAAGATTAATCCCTTTTCCAGTTCGTTCAGGGCTAATGTTAAGAAAAATTTTGTGATACTAGCCCTGGCGCTATACTCGACCGTGACCGCTTAGTTTTTCTGAAAGTTCCGTAATACTACAGTCAGTACCCTCTTTTAAATGCTGTATTTTTTTTACCAAGTACTACATACATGATCACTATGTACATACATTCTTTTAATGAAGAAGAAATTCTTGATCTATTTAATGATCTGGAGCAAATATAAACATTTTTTTTTAGATTTAAAATTTCTACAAAATAAATCTCTTACACTTTTTCGATATGTCAATGGGAAAAATGCGTCTGGGAAAAATATAGGTTAGGCATAATTATTTCCTATAATGTGCAAAAAGGTATGCACGATCTCTAAACAGTTTATTTTAGTAAAACTATTGTTGATTAAAATTTTTGGTTATTATATGTATCAAAATATATATGAAAAATATCATCTTTGGACAAATCTACCCAGTTGTCGTTTAAAAAATGGGCGAACAAAAAAGTGCAAGAGACTTTATTGTAGAAATTTTTATTCTCAACAACTTTTTTCTCTTCGCATTTACACTCGAACACCGGTTTAGTAACAGTGTCGGGGGTTGCCTGTAAATAGCCTTGTTACTAAATCGGGGCAATCGAAACGTAAGCAGTCAGGGCCGCCTGAACTGATTTTTTTAATGTCTAACTTTATTTCCAACCGAATTCTCGCGTTTCAAGTTCATCAGTAATTTTTAATGCTGCTCGTGCTAGCCGTTCAGATAATTTCCGACATTCCACTAACAACTGTTTCACAATCTTTGCTTAATTTTACGGTAAAACAATTTTAAGTAGTGTTCATTACTGTGCGCCTTGAAATTTAAATCACTTGAATAATAGGTTCCCGAGTAAAAATGCTTCGACTTGAGTTCGACTTGGCGATGTCTTGAGGTCGTCTCCAAGACATCGATGTCTGGTTGCGTCTTAAAACTGAGACGAGAGATAACATTATGTCTTAATTTATGGCTTTAGCATGGTGATTTCAAGTCGTCGAAACTTGTCTCAAGACGAACCGTTTTGGACTTGAAATTACACTATTAACAGATGCAAAGGATTAAAATAAATTAATGAAAAATTTTTAATTATCAAATTAGCTATTTTTAATTAAAAAATTCAGAATCTGTGTGTCTGAAAGAGTATAACTCTGAGAAATTTTCTTTAAAAAAATTAAAATTGTGATTTTCTACAAGGATCTCCTGAACAGTTATAAATACGTAAAAACAAACAACATTTTTGCTATCGTCGTCAAACAAGATAATACAAATGAAAATCTACAAATTAATTGATTCAATATGTGTGAAAATATATAAAATTGCCTAATTATTAACAAAGATTAGCTTTTATGACAGTCAGACCCTTTTTGTCAGGGCCGGTATATACTCAAAGTTATAAACCGCTCGTCTTGAAATCATAAAAATTCGACTCAAGATATAAATATTCGTCTTCAAGACATAGAAACTTGTCTTCAAGATATAAATTAAAGTCTGGCTCCGTCTCAATAAGGAGACTTGCTGGAGTCGAACTTTTCAACTTCAGCATGTCTTGATTGGGCGCAGCGGCGTAGCCAGGGGTACTATTGGCATGGTCTATTGATCCTTATTTGAGGACAGCTGCCTGGCAATAGAATCTTTAAAGTAATTAGAAGATCCTAAACTACCGGAGAATCACAACTTAGAGACTTATAGTAATTTATAGGTTGCGTCTCGTCGTCCCGAAATATTGGTGGAGCTGGAAAAGGGGATGAAATAAGTTGACCAATGTAATGAGTGTATTTCACGGAACAGTTCATTTATGAATCTACACTTTTTCTGAAGTTTTCAAATAACTAGGTGCTGCGAATAAGTCATTATAGATCAAGCATTCGATGAGTTCAATCGAATAGCTTTCCTCGTGAATTTACGAGATTATTTACGTATTTTTAGCTTGAAAATTCAACAATTTAGTAGAAAATTCAACTATTCGCTTTAAAGTTGAACTAGTTTGTTAAAAGTTCATTTTATTGGTAAAAGATTCAACTGTTTTATTGGAAATTCTTCTTTTTGGCTTAAAAATTCAACAATTTGACTGCATTTTATTTCTTGAATGGAAAGTTTCTTTTTGGTTTAAAATTCAACTATTTTGTTTGAATAACTTTTTGTTTGAAAATTCACATTCTTAGTTTGAAAATTCAGTAAATTAGTATTTATTTGAATTTGTAAATATATATGTTTCAGGCAAAGTATGTAATACTCTTTATTATACAGATTGCCTAGGCATGATATATAATGCTCAGAAGAGTTCAGGCAAAGTGTGTAATAAATATTCTAATATTTGAGCTGTTTCTTTTTTTTAACCTTCATTACTTTGGTGATATTAAGCATATTAAGTTACATTTTTCTCGATGATTCATAATAAGATGCAGTTGAAAAAATATATTTGTAGAAAATAGAAATTTAATCAATTTTTTGATTTTTAGAAACAAATATCTAATCTCAATTTTTGAAAAAAATCCACTTTTGATTTTCTTGAAACAAATTTTTAAATATAAATAGTTTACGATGTGCTCTAAAAGCCCGGTAAATGTAAAAATAGGATCTCTATTAGTTTTCGAGAAATAATTTAAAATGCATTGGACTTTTTTTTCAATTTTCAATTGTGCAAATACGAATCAAAACTTAGTTTTTAAATATCGTCTCCAGAAGTGTGTTTTATTGGGCCTCAAACAATCCAATAAGTGAAAAATTGTGTTTTGCCAGTTTTTGGCTCTAATGATTTATGTATATCATTAAGCTATTTCCCTTTCGGCGAGCCTCTAGGGGTAAGCGTGACACTACCCGATTCGGATATTTATAAAATATTAATATATTATTATAATAATAATAATAATAATAATAATATATTATTATATTATTTAATTTATAAAATACTACTTTCTATTAATAATTAGATGTTTATATACATTAATTACACAATTAATTATAGTTTTCAGGAATTTTCACTTAGAATAGAGTTCGGAAGTCGCAGTTTTTTCGGATTTTTAACTTATTTTAAACTTTTTGATTAGAGTGAGGTAATAATTAATTGAAGCTGACAAAAATATTTATTTAAACAATTTAGTATTATTTTTTATAATATTACTTTGAATAATGCTAGAAAGTTGTGGTTTTCGATGAAATATTCAACATTTTTTCCACTTTTCAATTACTGTGATGTAATAATGGATTCAATTTAACAAATCTAATGTTTTTTAACAAGTTTTTATTGTTTATAACTATCTTCTCCTACAGTTATGCTAGATAGTTGCGGTTTCTTTTCTGAAATTTTCAACTTATAGTCACTTTGTACTTTGAGTGAGGTAATAATTAATGCAAATGTGATCAAAAAGTTCAAAATTTCAGAAAAAAGCCGCAACTAACAAGCAGTAATAAAAAAGATAGTCATAACAATAATGGTTTATTTAAACAATTATGTTTGCTAAATCGCATCCATTATTACCTAACACTAATTGAAAAGTGCATCAAAAATGGAAAATTATAGAAAAAACTGCAACTTTTTAGCAATATTCTAAGAGAATATTGTGATAAATAATAATAAATTGTTTAAACAATTATTTGTGCTAAATTAAATTTATTGTTGATTCGCTTTAACTGAACAGTTGATAATAAGTTGAAAATTTGGGAAAAATAGCTATTTATAACTCAAGACTAAAATAAAATTGCTAAAAATAATAGTTTATTGTTTGAATAATTTATATAAACATCTAATTATCAATAAAAGTAGCATTATTAATCATTTGTATTTTTAAAAACCGCAAAAAATCATAATTAGCGCCAAAAACTCGCAAAACTAATTTTTTTACCTACAAGGTTTTTTTGGATTCCTTCAAAACAGACTTATGGGGGTGATTTTAAAAAAATAAGTTTTTATTCGTATTTGATGGCTGATTTGAAAGAAAAATGTTGAATTTCAACTTGATTTACCTAATATTAACGATTCTGAATCAAATTTACAAAAATGTATATTTTTCTTATGGGCTCAGGCATTGTAAGTACCCTAATAGCACGGAACGTTCCCGGAACGTTCCTGGAACGTTCCGCGGGCACCTTCGGAACGTTCCAGCGGAACGTTCCCTGGAGGTGTAAAATGTCCGCCGCTTGGGAACGTTCCAGTGGAACGTTCCATTGGGACCTGAGGGGTACCTTCGATTATTGTTATTTTTAACAACAGTTATCTCGTAAACCGTAAGAGATAGGTGAAATTGGATGTCATTTTTGATTTTTGAGTACCACATATACTATCTATATTATGATATCCATATCATAAACTGACATCGATTTTGACCCATCACTTACGGTTTACGCGATATTTATTGATAATAATAACAATAACGGTAATTTATGTTTGGAACGTTCCTGGAACGTTCCACTGGAACGTTCCCAAGCGGCGGACATTTTACACCTCCAGGGAACGTTCCTGGAACGTTCCGAAGGTGCCCGCGGAACGTTCCTGGAACGTTCCGTGCTATTAGGGTAATGTCAGACCTAACTCAGGTAATGAATATATATTATTCCGATGACAATTTAGTTAAATTCAAATTTACAATTTAGTCTAAATTACTTCCAAACTGGCATGTAATTGTAATCGAAAGTCTCATACAAATTTGCCGACGTTCTCCGCCCACTTTGACGAGACGTACGTACAGGTATAAATTTTGACCACCCTATTCTTGGACTGATTCAGGACGTTTTTTTTAAAATGCGAAAATCTTTTAAAAATGGCACTTTTGAAAAATAAAAAAAAAATCAACTTTTTTGTTAAATAAAAAAGTGTTTGTGTATAAAAAACAAAGTTCAGTGTCAAGCAAAATGTCATTCCTGTATGCCATGATTTTAATAAATAGCGAGTAAACGTGTGTTGAATTCTATAAGTGTTCGTCAATTTATCATGCTTTTCTTTATCTGTATCATTATATTCAAAATCAAGATTATATACTTTACCTAGCTCGTGCCGGACAATATATATATATTGCCTAGGGATTATATAAAATGCCTAGGCAATGTACATAATATGCATTTGATTATATACTTTGCCTGAAATAGCCAGGCATTATATATAATGCGTAGGGATTATACATGGTGTCCACGCTAACCTTATGGCCGTATATGGCGGGTTGCATACCTTTTGGTAAGCCCCAGCGTGGACACCCTGTATATAATGCCTGGATTATATACTTTGCCTGTAACATATACAGGGTGTCCACGCAGGGGCTTACCAAAACGTATGCAACCCGCCATACATGGCCATAAGGTTAGCATTGTCGTGTGAGACAGGTTGCATAATTTTTGGTAAGCCCCAGCGTGGACACCCTGTATATTTTTGAAATCAAAGAGAGAAAGATTCATGTTTCGAAATAAAAAAAATAAAAGTTGTAATTATTATTTTGGACAGGGAGTTTTGGAAGAGATATCTGTAATTCTGATTTTAAAAATGGAATTTTCTAAAAAAAATATTATAATTTTAACTTATATTATATTGTTGAATATAAATGAATATTTTTATCCTACTGATTGTTTATTTGTTTAATTGCATTAAGAATTAAGTATTGTTATTTTTCAATTGCACTTTTCCCCCACTCTTTGCCTATACTTAACCCCG
>CAKNWW010201090.1:0-10463 GCA_932074435.1 Andricus kollari
TTAACATACTTATCAAGTATGTATTGCATTTTTACAAAACTCACTGAACTACCAGATACTAACATACAGTCTAAATCAATACGTTTTCCTTCGTCAATATCCACGTCGACTGTCTGGAAGAAGGTCTTATTCATTGGAGTAGTTTCAGAGTCCAAATTTACAAAATTATTCTTCTTGAGACAATTCTCGATGACATGACCCGGTTTATTGCAACTGTAATAAGTTTTGTTCTTCGGTTGCGCACATTCATTTGAAGTGTGTAAAAGATTTTGACAGTTGCAACATGTAAATTCAGATTTGAACGTAGCTTTGATGTCAACTGATTTTACATAATTTGGCAGCTCGAGTTGAAGATTGATTTTATTAAATGCTTCTAATAATTCAGATGACGTTTCAAAAGACCTCATGCGTGCTTGATTTCTTAAGTGCAAATCTTGAATTCCATTAATCATATAATCCACTACCACTTTATCGCTCACTCGCACTTGATTAGGTCGATGGTCAAACATCTTCTCCATATCTTTGAGAAAGTCTACCATAGACATTTCATCATGTTGCGACTTAGGATGAAACCACTTAGCTGAAAATTCCTGTACAGGAACATCGGAGGATCCTGCACATGTTTGTGTACACAAACCAGCACATGAACCTGTACAGGTAATCTTGTTGGTTCCTGCGCAGACATTTGGCGAAGGGAACTAATCATGATCCTGCAGAGGAACCTGTATACAAGCTCACCTATAATGATCCTGTACAGGTTTCTTTACATAGCGAATTGAGGTGTGGGTTCATGTACAGAATCTTCTTCAGGATCCTATATATGAACCTGCATAAGAACTAATTCGCGAGGGTTCGTAAGTGACTAGGCTCCCTTGATAGTTAGTTAGTTTGATAGATTAGTTATACCTTTAAGGGAATAAAAGAAAGGCAACTTTAAAGCTGTAAGTGACATGAGTTTTCGCGATGGCTTTCTGTAAAAACTTCTATTAGTTTCTATAAGTTTAATTCTATAAGTTTTTGTACAGGAACCCACGCCTCAATTTACTGCGCAAAGGAACCTGTACAGGAATCTGTACAGAATCATTCAAAGGTTCCTTCGTTGGTGCACGTTCCTTTGTAGGATCATGCACAGTTTCCTTCGCCAAATTCCTGCACAGGGACCGTGAAGATTGCCTGTACAGATTCGTGTGCAGTTTCGTGTACAGGGACATGTGCAGGATCCTCTGAGGTTCCTGTACAGGAATTTTCAGCTGGGCATTTTAAAGCTAAAGCATTGTCTCTCAACTTCGAACTGAGCAACATTTTTGCAAGGTTATCGTTAAATTCATAAACTGCATTAAGAAGTAGGAGCTGTTTTTCCCACTGACAGAAGATGTGATTAGACCCATTACATTCGTTCATGAAATCACTGATAGATCTAATGTTTATGTTGGACCGGGAGCCTAATGAACTTCTTGAACTTGTTGCTGAATTCTCTCAAACCTGGTCTCGACGCTCCAGTAGTTGTACTTCTCGTACGAGCAAATCTCTCTCCCTTCTTATAAGTTCCAATTCGCAATGCATCAAAGTAAAATTCGTTGATCAATTCAGTGGAAGCGATTGCAAAATAGAGTTTGTATTTAGAAGGTTCTGATGCGGAATAATCATAGATATTGTAGCCAGTGATGAAGCTGCTTCTTCCGTATGCAAACTTACCTCCTCCACTTCCATCCAGGAACCTGAGGGATCAACTTCCTGTAATCGATCAATTAACTTATTTCCAACATTCGAAAGACCTTTTCTTTTCAAAACTTTTCTCAGCTCCAAAACAGTGAAATTACTGGGAGTCTTCGACATTTTGTTCAGATTGAAATTGAAATTCAATGATGGCCAAACATACCATATATTCAGGGGCCGCTACAGGCGGTGGCAGAGTAGGCGGCCGCCTCCGGGCGCAAAGGGCAAGGGGCCGCGCTTAAGGAATAATTTTCATATACTTACAAGGGGGGTTAGGTGAGTGTCCGACACCGATTTTTTTGTTACTTTGCAGGTGAAAAGAGGATCCCAGACTATGAAAAAAAAAATTTGGACAAAAGTTCACATTTAGGGGTTGAAATCACCCCTTCTATATTTTTGACTCTTTCAGTGTTTTAAAAGGTAGCATTGTTTTTTATTTATTTTGTTTACACGAAATTGTTCTAATTGATGATTTATTGCAATAGTAGCTTGAGTTGTAAAAACACTTACCCTATACAGTATCATAATTTATAAAATCTACTCCTAGAATGGTTCATCATATGACATGTGTGTCGTTTAAGATTTTGGACTTTGTTGCTGCAAACATCTTATTTTGATATTAAATTCTATTAAGAATCATCAGTTTCATTCTAAATAACCTCTAAATTAGCTGTCATCTACCCCTATAATATTATCAATGAATAAGAAATACATTTATTAATATAACGTTTCTGTAATTATTGGATTAAAATATTTGGTTTGGAGAATCAATTATAATATAACTGATTTTTTCTTAATGATGACACTTGTTCTGATATTAATAAACCCGTATTATGTAAAACCACCCCTAAGAAACTTTTTATTTTTTGTTTAGCAGGCAATTTTAATGATCATACATATAACAGAACTGTTTAAAGAATTTTTATTTAGGTTCAGGCACGTACATATTTCCGTTGAAAATTGTACATACATATTGCTCAAGGCTTTCGACTTATAATATATCTTCTACGAAATAAAAAATAAATGTACCAAAAATAAATGGAAAGAACAAACAAAATATTGTATTTAACAAGTTGTGTGTGTGATATGATAAAGGCATTATCAGTTTGGCATTCGTAATAATAAATGCGCATATATAAAATTATCAGGCATGTATATAAACCGAAAGAAAAGAACATTTGTTCAGTTACAAATTTTTTTTTTGTTTTTATCGTCTAAAGTATTACTACATAAAATGATAGTCAATCCGTTAAATATAATATCGTTATTGACAATAACGTTCAATGCGGAGATACTCGGCATTCAGCCTTCAGAAATAACACCTGAGGAGGTACAGCTACACGACGTAATAGAGGATATTATAGGGAGAAATATGTTTGATTCCTTATTTATTATTGAAAATTTAGTTGACTTACAATTTGTTATGGGGATAGTCAAATTGACGTACAACCGATTGAAGATGAAGAACAACAAGAAGAAAACGATTATGGTGAAGTACGTAGTTGTCTATATCAAGAGGAGAAAGTCAATTTCGACTATAAAAAAGAAGCTGTTGACTATTGGAATTCTAAAAAGAAAAAGCGTTTATCGTTCACTTCCTTTCATCAAGGGTTCAAGAAGCTTCGCTTCGAGCGACAATTGAGATGATGGGAGGCATAACATTGTTTCGCGAAAAATCACAAAATTTATGTCTGTGTCATCTTTACATGAAACTAGAGATATAGAACAAGAATGCGATGTTTTTAAAAACAATGTAAAATCCGAAATTCCGAGGTATGGGGAAAGCAACATTTTCAATTCCGATCAAAGTGGTTTCAATTTGGAATTACACTGTGGAAGAACTTTGAGCTTTCAAGGAACAAAAACTGTGGAAAATGTTGTTCAATCGGTTTCCTCCACCACGCACAGCTATAGAATTCAGCCAACCATATCTGCCAACTTAAGATTACTTTCACTCCTTTTTGTAGTTTTAAAAGAACCATCCGGAGAATTTGGACCAAGAGTACAAGAAGGACTTTTCAAGGCAAACAATATTTATTTGCAAGCCTCTAAATCCGGTAAACTTTCATCAGAATTTCTTCAAATGTGGCTTCAAGATGTATTTTTCCCTAACGTGGGAGAAAATTCTGTGTTATTATTAGATTCATGGAGTGGCCAGTGTGAGAAAACCGTGCAAACAGCAATACCAGAAGGTAAAGCCCTTTTACTAAAAACCATTCCGAAAGGCACAACTGGGAGAATTCAGCCCTTGGATGTGTAAAGGATTTTGAAGAATTTCGCACGAAAAATCTCTGACACTACTATACTTTTGAGGTCTGATATCAACTTGCATATTAGGAATAACGTTATAAAATTAGTCCCTTACACATAATCATTTTTCTTCACCTAGATTTATTGACGTATTCAAATATTCTTGTTTGAAAAGCGGATATACAGAAAATAGACCTCCACATTTTGATAACCCTGTAGACTTTTGTATCAACAAAGATATGGAACCTTCTTGTGATATTTGTGATGATGTTGCAGTGATAACATGTGCATGGTGCAAGAAGAGGTTGTGCCGAAAACACTTTTTCGAAGAATATCACTACTGTGAAAACTTCATGCTTTAAAAGTCTTCTAAATGGTGAAACTAAAACACACTTATCATGTCACACATTTATTTGTTATTTAGTAGAAGATATATTGTAAGTCGAAAGCCTTGAGCAGTAAGGGTCAAAGGGACGATATTTGTAAGGGTAAGTGTATGTGTGTGCAATTTTTCAACGGAAATATGCACATGCCTGAACGTAAATAAAAATTCGTTAAACAATTCTGTTATATGTATCATCATTAAAATTGCCTGCTAAACAAAAAATAAGCAGTTTTTTAGGGGTAGTTTTTACATAACATGGGTTTCTTAATATAAGAACAAGTGTCATCATCGACAAAAAAACAGTTATATTATAATTGATTCTCCAAACCAAATATTGTAATCCATTAATGACAGAAATTTTATATTAATAAATGTATTTCTTATTCATTGATAATATTATAGGGGTGGATGACAGTTAATTTAGGGGTTATTTAGAATAAAACTGATGATTCTTAATAGAATATAATATCAAAATAAGATGTTTGCAGCAACAAAGTCCAAAATCTTAAACGACATACATGTTATAAGATGAACCATTCTAGAGGTAGATTTTCTAAATTATGATACTCTATAGGGTAAGAGTTTTTACAACTCAAGCTCATATTGCAATAAATCATCAATTAGAACAATTTTCTGTAAAAAAACATCCTAGCTGATCGGTTTCGCAAGTTATCGACATTTTTGTATATATACTATGCACTTTCATGAACAGCAGGGTGAAAAATTTAAGTTTACACATGAAATCGGTTCTTTGATTTTAAATTAAGGAAATTAGGTACATTTACATGATAGATTGTTGACAATATCACTTCTGTTTGAAAATTTATTGATATATAGATATATTGATTAATATACTAACTGTAAATAATGTAACTTTTTCAGTTTCACCGTCTTTGCAACGTATTTCATATTTCAGATAATTATTATCAAGTCATCCTATTATTATATTTTATTATATGTTGTGTAATTTAGAGCTTCATTTCATACCGCTAGGTGGCGCATAAAAATCAGCAGTCGGAAAATTTATATTCAATTTACATATATACCATTAAAAAACCAGCATGTAATTTCCAATTTTGGATAACTTCTGCAACAAAACTAGATCTTTCGGAGTTGTGTCTCACACTAATCTTTTGGAAATGACTCCTCCATGTTCTAATCACGATAAGAGAAAATAAATATGTGGACCATGTGGCCAAAAAATGATTTTTGGTAAAATAAAGCGAGAAAAATGGTTAATAACTCAATCCACTGAAACACTTATACAAAAATTGATATTAAAGGATTTTGATTTAAATGATGAAAGGTATCCCTTAAGCATATGTAGGACTTGTTACTTGACACTTACTGAAGCTGAAAAAAAATTTCAGTAGGCAAGTGCCAACTATACCTAATTACAAAGGGGTAGTATTGGCAAAAGAGAGTCGATTAAATAACGTTCTCTGTGATTGCTACATATGTATGACTGCCAAATATAAAGGACATAGTAGAATAGTAAAAGGCAGAGGCCATTTTAGAGATATAAATAAAGAAATTGATATTTCTGTTGGATTTTATGAATCACGAAAAGTTTTATTGAGGCAAAATAGTGATAATATTAATTCAATTAAATTATGTAATAAATGTTTTCAAGAAATTGGCAAAGGTAAAAGTCACATTTGTAAAAATGTTAAGGATAAGATAATAAAAATAGTAATATAAACAGGTGGTTTTCGATACAGATAACTTGGATCATTTTCGAGTAAAATTAGGGTCTTCACAAAACCAAATGAAAAAAATTACCAATTTCTTAAGGTGCAATGTTGGAAGAAAATCTATCCCTAAAGCAGGGTTACCATCCCTCCTGGTTTTTCGGAACATGTCCTCTTTTTTCGAGGTCTGTCCTGGTTTCCTGGTTTTTTCTTTAAAATAGGAAAAATGTCCTGGTTTTTCACGAAACCAAGATTTTTGACAGCAAAGCTAAATATTAGGGATTGAGTACTTTGTACACCTGTACAGTGTTTCGGTGTACATGTATTTATTTATAAGTACAATAATTTATCAGTTTAATAATAAAAAATTACTATTATATTATTAAATAGATAATTAAATTATAAAATAAAATAATTACAATAATAATACATTATTTATACCATTTCCCAGACTTTTGTTTTAGGGATCGCTTGAAAATTTTTGAGCGTCCTGGTTTTTCACCCGTCCCAGATGGTAACCCTACCTAAAGATTATCGAGAACATATGTCTAAAAAATCTAAGTTATTAAAAGATGTGTACAAAACAGGTGTTTATAATTTTGACTGTGAAACCACAACAGATAAAGAACTACGACCTGTGGTTTATGCCAATGCTGAAGAGCTTCTTGATGAAGTCATTAAAAGTAGAGAATTGATTGGGAACTTTCTTATCAAAGTCATGGCTGATGGGGGCCAAAGTTTTTTTAAAATTAGTTGAACTATTATGCCTGAAGAAATGAATGAGGATAATTCTTTGCAGGATTTTAATGATGAAAATGACCCAGAAAATTTAGAATATTTGAATGAAACAAACAAGAGAAAACTCTACTCTGAAGGTGGCAGTCTCAGTAAGAAAGGTAAGATTTCTAGTGTAAATACATGGATATTGTTATGTGTAGTTCCTGCGATTGAAGAGACTCATGCAAATAAGAAAACTCTTGTTTGACTGGACTAAAATCAATGATATCCCTTATAAATTTGTTGCAGATTTTAAACTCTTGCTAATTGTAAACTGACAACAAACAGCGACATCGTCATTTCCTTGCCCATATTTTTTTATCTCCTTGAATGAATTAAGAGGAAAAGTACCTTCTGAAAGAAGCTTGAATCATAACGATAACTCAAGTACGTCTGATAATGAAGAAATGGAAAATAGTAGAAGATCGGAAACGTATGGCGGCGACTTGAGAGATGATTATGAAAAATATTGTACCAAAGGAAATGACCCGAAGTTAATTAAGGAATGTTCGTAAATCATTTGTTCTGGAAAGAATTAGGTCTTCTGTTAGGCCAAGAAAAAGCCTTGTTGTGGCCAAGAAAATTGAATTTGATTTCCAAAAATTACCATGGCGATGCTTTCGAGGGCGACGCGTGTAGGACACTACTTAAAGAGTCAGATAAACTCATGGATACAGAGATATACAAAGATGTAAGCATTTTCAAAATAATACCTAATGCTGCAGCTTTCAAAGCAATGGATAAGGTGGCAAATTGTTGTTTCACTTCTGGCAAGCAAGGACCTTTGCTTGATGATCACATTGAAGAATTGAAAAAAGCTTTGGAAAGTATTGACGATCTTTCAAAAACTTTGAAGATACACGTTATTCTTTCACATGTAAAAGAAAGTTTACAATACATTGATGGAAATAATGGCTTAGGTTTTTGGTCTGAGCAGAGTGGTAAATCAATTCACCGTGATTTCTTAAAGTTTTGGGAACGTTACAAAGTAAACGGGTTTCATCGGGCTAGTTATTTGCCAAATCTACTAAAAGCAGTAGTTGAATTCTCATCGCTACATCTTTAATTCTTAATTTTTCAGCATCACAAAAATATATGTTTTGATTATTCGTCGTTGATCCTGGGTCACGCTAAAAGTGGTTTCCGTAATTCGTAATTAAAGGTCAGAACTGTGCTCTATGACGGTGCATAGTATACACACAAAAATTTCGATAACTTGCGAAAGCGATCAGATAGGATTTTCAATTTTCAATTTTTTTCATCTCCAAACGATACAGAAACAATCTGCATTATCAGATTTCAGATCCATTTTAGGCCAACTTTTCCTTGCTTGAGGACAACCGTGAACGTTTCCACAAATTTTTTTTTTTCATAGCCTGGGATCCTCTTTTCACCTGCAAAGTAACAAAAAAATCGGCGTCGGACACCAACCTATCCTCCCTTGTTAATGACAGGAATAAGAATTTTTAAGCTTTGTCAAATTAGATTCTAGGAGAGTCTAAAATCTGAACGAGATGAGTACATTGTAATGCAAGAGGCAAGGGGCGGCAGCTGAACAAGAACGTTTTATATACTGATTGACAAGAATAAGAATTCTAAGGTTTCTCAAATTAGATTCTAGGAAAGTCTAAAGTGTAGATTTAGTGAGTTAATAATATTGCTCTGATAATAAAACTAATTTAGCAAGTGCAGGTATCGACTAGAAACTAGAAAACACTGTAGTGTCCGACAAACACTTGTTGAAAGAGGCCCAATTCAGGTCTGTGATTTTTATTTCCCCAAAAACGAATGTAGTAGGAGTTTTTGAATTTCACATTATAAACGAATTTTATTGAACTGCAAAGAAGTTAACAGACACTCGTTAATTTATTCGACAAAAACAAGCTCGTTGTTTTGCTCTCCCTGTAAACTGTTTGATAATACCGGTATTAGTCTTGAAGAAAACAGTTTTTTTGACCTGAAAAATATTTCCAGAGCCTTAGATCGACATGAAGCAAGTAGTATTCATATTAAAAACTTTCAAGAATGGAAACATTTTCCACAAATTTAAAAGCTAATGAAACGATTGATCCCTCATATCACCGATTGTTCGATTCTCAGAAATGACACTGGTATAAGGTTTTGACTTTGACAGTTGAAATGGTAACATATCTTGGTAAACAATGTTTAGCATTTCAAGGAAAAGTTGTTAAGTTGTACGAGCCAAATAATGGAAATTTTTTTTTAAATAATTGAAATGGTTGCCAAATTTGTTGACAGTATAGCTGAACATTTAAGGAGTAGAAAAATGTATACTAGCTAAGTATTATTTGGTAATACTTGACTGTACTCCTGACAAGAGTCACACTGAACAAGCTAGTATTGTAATTCGTTTGGTTTCATGCCCTTCGAATGGAGAGGGATTGGCCGAGTTTCTAGTAGCCACGTTATAAAGGGTTTGGATCTGCAGATAATTAATATCAGAGGTCAATCATATGACAATGGTCCTAACATGGCAGGAAAAAGCGTCGACGTACAAAAACGAATCAAGGATGTAAATCCGCGTGCTTCCTTTATTTCATGTGATCCTCACACTTTGAATTTAGTAGTGAACGATTCTGTTCCCGGATCAATCAAATGCTGGGCCATTTTAATAACGCACTGCACTCACCTTACTTTAAAGCCTTTAAGCGACAGCAACGACAATTTAGATACTGAAGTTAGACACATGGCTGAGTCATTAATGTCAAAATTACAAGATTTCAAATTTCTATGCTTAATAGTTTTCTGGCATGGTGCTTTATTAAAAATTAACATGACTAGTAAAAAAATGAAAGTGTTAAACTAAATGTAAAGCCTGCTTTAAAATCCCTTCAAACATTGAAGTCCTACTTCGTAGAACGTAGATCTGATGCAGGGTGTGCTGCAGTCATAACAAATACTAAGGAATTGGCAGAAATTCTAGGCCTTGGAGGAAATTTGAAAGCTGAAGCACAAATACGTAGGCCACAAAAAAAGATTAATTTCTATTACGAGCATGATGATCATGTAATAGATGATCCAATCAAAAAGTTTCGCGTTGACTGTTTCTACCAGGCCATCGATACAATTATTATTGCTTTCATAGAAGCACGGTTTCAGATTCTTGATGAATATAGTAATTATTTTGGATTCTTATGTAACATCTATCAACTTCAAATGATGGATTATGAATCTTTACTGCGAAATTGTAAAGTTTTGCAATTGATTTTAACTAATGAAAATGAGCGCGACATCGACGCCACAGCTTTTCGAGATGAGCTAAGTATACTTCTATTGCATATTACTGAAAATATGTCACCAATTGAGGTATTAAATTACATTCACGAAAACTGCCTAACGTCAGTTTATCCAAACACTTACGTTGCTTTGCGAATCCACCTTACTTTACCCGTTTCCGTCGCAAGTGCTGAAAGGTCGTTTTCGAAATTAAAGATAATAACAAATTATATAAGTAATACAATGCAAGATGAACGAATGTGAGCTTTAGCTACTATAGCTATAGAGCAGGGCATACTAGATTTAATTATTTTTGAATCAATCATCCGTGACTTTGCTTTGGCGAAAGCGAGACGTCAACCTTTTACTTGAAACTATGTGAATCGTCACGGTTGACTAATCTTAAT